>JBANCZ010000063.1:0-70292 GCA_037040025.1 Sphaerogastrella javana | reverse complement strand
AGGGGGTGTAGAACGTGCCAGAGAAAGAAAGTGTGTGTGTGTTTGTGTGTGTGTGTGTGTGTGAGTGTGTGTGTGTGTGTATAGAGCGTGATAAGTATTATAGTTAATGGATTTTTTGGGTTTGCCTTGGGGGAAATCGTTTATGTTGCTCTCCATATAACTTGATTGCATTGTATGTGATTTCGATGAAAGAGAGAAAGAGAGAGAGAGATAGAAAGACTTTAAAATATAATTAAGCATTTTGTATGGCAATTGAGTTAAAAGACTAACAATTAGTTTATTGATATAACATTATGTGCAACTAATAGACTTCTATGTATTAAATAAACACAAATACACATAAAAACTTGTCTGTGTAATTTCAAATAAAGCACAAAGCGAGAGGCCGACAAAGAGAGACTGAAAGAGGGAGAGAGAGGGAAAGCACTGAGCGCAGAATACAATGTAAAGCTTTAGGCGACCAGCGCATGATATTGTATGCAATTATATTGCATCATAGACTAAGAGAGAAAATAAATAAGAGAGGGAAAGAGAGAGAGTGGAACTGTATTGCATATCTTATGTTTGTTCGTTCGTTTGTTCGTATATTCGTATGTTCGTCTTCGTGTTCGTGTTCGTGTTCGTTCGTGTCCATCTAAGGCGACAAAATCTAAGCAAAAATCATATAATCACATGCACTTGCAGATGTCTGAAGTGCAAACGAATTGGAAGCTCAAAACAAAGATCGTAAAGAGCGATAAGCCAACGCGAGTCAGAGAGAGAGAGAGTGATATCGAGAGAGAGATTGCAGCTGCATCAAGCCGAAATGATTAGAGCGCACACGCAGCGACGCGAAAGAGAGAGCAACACTATTAGGTCTCTCACGTTCGTTCCTTCGTGCGAAGATGAGAGCGATCTTATAATCGTATTTACTCGTGCATAGCCGAGCAAGAGACGAAGTTGTGGTAGAACAAAAAGGCAGCCATAATGAAGCATTAAAAGCTTTCGATTTAGTTCTATGAGAGCAGTCCACTTCTGCATGTGCTGAAATGCACAACTGCAGTGTGTGGAGGATAACAATTAATGCTGTGAAAATTTCTTGAGAAGATTAAAAATATTCAAGCTGAGCTCAAAAATCTACCTTACACCTTTAAAAAAAACAAATTTAAATATTTTATTATTTGCTCAGCTGCGCTGCAAATTAATCAATTGAATTTGTGAATTGCATGCGTGTATAAAATGCAAGTTCAAGCAGTATGAATACATTCAGAAGATCTTCCCCACGCATTTGAATGTTTGTCTAGGCCTCAAGGCGTCATCTCTATAGATGAATATTCTTTTATTTTGATACTTTTGACATAATACAAAGGCTGGAACCAGCTATTTACATTAATGCTAAGCTCCTGTTTTGGGTATTATATGGCTATAATCTGTCAGCCAAGAACACCAACCCCCTGCTCTTCTACCCCCCCCCCTTCCCACATCCCCCTTGCTTTGCATTGATTAGACCGTCTGCAGTTAGAGCTCTCATTCCTTAGCGACTTTGCTCATTAGCGTTTCATAAATTTGATTAAGACAATCCCATGGGTATTTGTTGTGCGTGTGTGTGAGTGTATGAGTGTGTGTGAGTGTATGAGTGTGTGCTCGTCTTAACGTTTTACTTGTTGTTGTTGTTGTTTGTTGGGGGAAAACAAAGCAACCCTGCAACATCTGTCAAATTAGCAGGGAAGCAACAACCACCAAGTGAAATGAATGCAATATAGTATGTGCCCATATAAAGGTATATGTATATATATATATATATATATGCTGGCTAGGAGTAGGGGCAGGCAGTGGTTTGGGCAGGGGTACCCATATATATCATAAGGTCTTTTACAATTTTGACGCCACTTTAATTGGATTAATTTGCATTAATATTTATTAGACGCAAATGCAGAAGGCAGTCAAAGTGACAAGCAAAAGCAGACAGACAAAGAGACAGACAGAAAAAGAGAAAGACCGAAAGAGAGAGAATGATGAGAAAGAGGATATGGCGGGGAGGGGTAGAGTAAGAGTACCCTCTGGCCATTTAAGTGCCCATTTTCATATCAGCAAGCACAGGCAAAGGACCAAAGGATGCGGCATTTGCAATGCAGAAAAAGACGCACACAAATGGCAAGAAGCAACAGAAGCAGAAGCAGTAGCAGAAGAGCAAAATAACCGAAGATGAAGGAGTGGAAGAAAGTGGCAAGAGCAGCAAAAGCAGCAACAGCAGCAGCAGCAGAAGCAAGTAACGTGGCTAAAATGTGCACTTGGAACTGTCAAAGCAAATATGTCAAACATCGTCGACGTTTGTCCTCTGTCCTCTGTCCCGTGTCCTGTGTCCTGTGTCCTGCTTGTCCTTCGACGTTCTACTCGAGCTGCAGCAAATTTTTTTCTATTTGCTTTGCTTTCCAGCGTTGTTTGCACTCATATTGAATGTGAATGAATGTATGAGTGTGTCTATATGTGTGTGCGTCTGTCTCCTGGCGGCGACTGCTGCTCCTGCTGCTGCTGCTGCTGCTGTTGCTGCTGCTGTTGCTGCTGCTGCTGATGTGTGCATTTGTTTGTTAGCAAACATGTAAGTTGCCTTTGGCTAGCGCCAGAGCCAGAGCCAGCATCAGAGCCACAGGGGCAGACATAGCAGCAAGAGGCAATGTGTGTGTGTATAAGGGATAGATGGGTAGAGGGGTAGAGGGTTAGATGGTAGGAGAGGGCTTGGAGGCAGCGCTGAATACAGAAGCAACTAAACGACAAGGCAAGTCAGTCGTCAACTCACTTCAATCATCTGGCACTTGGCTCGCCCCGAAATCGAATATTTTCCACACACACCTCTCCCTCTCTCTTCCACTCTCTTCTATTCTCTCCCTATCTCTCTCTCCCTCTCTCTCTCTCTGTCTCTATCACGCTCTCTTTCACTCTGTGTTGCTGCTCACAATGCAAGCAAATTCTATTCAGCAGCATTTCTGCTTCTTCTGCTCTGCTTCTTCATCTCTTATTCTTTATTTCTAGTGTATTTTGGCAAATACTTTATACTTCATACGCCATGCATCATCCTGTTCCAGCGCCCTTTGCTCCCCTGCTGCTGCTGCTCCTGCTGCTGCTGATGTATTTGATTTCGCAAAGTGCGCGCTGGAAATTTGATTTTGTTGCTGCTGCATTTGCCACTGCAGACGCAGTTCATCCTGCTGCTCCTGCTGCTGCTTCTTTGCCACCAATAAGTACGTCCCTTGTCAACTCAAAACTCAATAGCAATCACAGACACACTTCTCAGACGTCCTCACACACACACACGCATTCGCATACGTATTCACATTCACTCACACTCACACTAACACTCACACAGTCACAGACAACACTCCAGACGTCATGCATTGTCATATGAGCAGTAGGAGTCCAAATCCTTGGGTCTGTCTCAGGCTGCGGCATGCTGGCAACGTGGCAAATGTCCTGGCGTGTCCTGCTGCAGAAATGTTTGCCCTTGCAGCATAAATATGCATAAATATGCCTTTTATGCATTAATTCTTTGGCATATTTACGACACATAGAAATACATTATTTGTAATTTATTAAATGGTATTTTAATTTATAAATAAATTCTAAAATATTTCGATTTTTATATCGAAGGAATAAATATGTAAAAATATTATTAATACGAGTTTAAACACAAAATATAATAATATTATATAATTCTATATTTAAAAAAATAAAAAATGTGTTATAAATATAAATAATAAGTTTTTTTTACAATAATTACTAAAAGAATATATGTTTTTAAAACTATCTATTTATTTCAAAGGAATAAATATAAAATAAAATATAAAAATATAGAATTTATTCTTAAATTAAACCAAAAAAGTATAATTATATTTATATTACAATTAAAAAAAAAAAAATTAGTCATATATTTGTCTAATAAATATAATTAATTTAAAAACAAAAATATACAATGATATATTTTTTATAAAATTCAAGAAAACTTAAAGAAAAATAATAAATTAATGTGTAATAAACATAAATAATGAAAATTTTGTGGAAATGAATGTATAATAAACATAAATAATTAGAATCGATACACAAAATATAATAAAAGAATATATTGCTTAGTTATAGAAGACATTCCCTTGAGACCTTAAGATTTTCAATCATAGCTATTTATATTTAATGAATTTAAATCATATTGTTGAAATTTTCCAACATATATAAAACTTTAATATTATTAAGTAAATCAGTCTATTTGAAGTAGGTTCAATACTTGCAGCAACTGCAGCTGAAACTTTTCAATCAACGCTTCTATTGTTTCGGAGCGCTCATTTTGCTCCAGTAACTGTAAGAATCAGTGAGCTTATAATTTTAGCTTCATCAGCACCTTTTTGGCCGTGTTTCCAGTGTTCTCTCTTTGTCTCTTTCTCTCTCCCTCTCTTTGTCTCTCTCTCTCTCTCTTTGTCTCTCTTTGTTAAGCCAGAGAAGTGCATCATTTGACTTAACAAATGACAAGCTGCTTACGAACAACTGAGCAACAAATGAAGCATCCATCATTTTAAGAGCCACCCAATCAATTACACAGACTGCCGCACTCTCTTTCTCTCTCTCTCTCTCTCTCTATTTCTCTCCCTTTCCACCTTACTTTCTCTCTCTCCCACTCTCCCCCTCCCACTCTGTCTATATTTTTTTATGGCTTGTAGAAAAAGAAGAACAATTATAAGCATTCAAATAACTGCCTTTGCCTGACCTTTACGGCAATTAAGAACTCTCAAATTTGCTAGAAGTACAGAGAGAGAAAGATAGAGAGAGAGAGTAGAGAAAGCGTGAGAGAGAGTGGAAGTATATCAGCATAAATCTCTAGCAATCTCATGCCCTGTTGAACCCTTATATATGTATACATGAGGGGCAAAAGGCAAAATGGCAAACGGCAAGCTTCCACCTGCCACCAGCCAAACGCTATAAGCTCTACCACCAGCCAAGGGGCATGCAGCATGCGGCATGAGGCAAGAGGCAGGAGGCAACAGGCACAAGCTCAAGCTATGACCTATACGAGCTGCATTAATAAGCCACGGGCAAAAGCGAAGCGGAAACTCTTTAACAGTTTTCCTCACTCGTTTTAGCCATGTGCAGCAACAGCAGCAACAACAGCAACAACAATAACAACAACAACAGCAACAACAACAACAGCGCGAAAACCCAAAGCAAAACAATTGAAAAGTGTTCAACTGTATAAAAGCCTATTGAACTTTCAAATACCCTGTAAGTTCATAAATATTAAAATAATAAATGATTATTAAAATATATAGAGTTATATAAAATAAAAATATTCAAAATTTCAAATGAAATGTTCTAAATAATGTTAATTTTTTTAAAAATATCTAAAATATTATTAAAATATCTGCAAAGATATAAAAATACATAAGAATGTACAAAAATATGTAAAATTAAATAAATATTTTTAGAATATATAAAAAAAAGTATAGAATTTAAATAATTAATTTATTTATATTGAATTGGAATATTATTGCTACAAAATTTATATAAAGCTTTTACAAAAGCTCATGTCAGAGAGCGATCTCACCTGATGTAACATAACAGCTCAAATGAGCTTTTAAGGTGAAAGCTTTAGCTTAGCTTAACAGTTTCCTCTCAAAGGGCTCACTGTAAAGCTGCAAATGCATAGTAAATGTGTATGTACATATGTATGTAAGTATGTATGCATGATGTTTGTGTGTATGTTACATTATGTGCTGATGTAATAAGAGAGAGAGAGAAGTCTAATAAACTTATGAATTGCCTGTCAACTGTGTTTTATAATTGTTATACCCTCAGTTTAGTGGGCTCACTTTGTTGTGTGGCTCTCTCTCTCTCTTTCTCTCTCCCTTTCTCTCTCTCACTCTCTTCTTCTCTCTCTCTCTCACTCTACCTCTTTCTCACTCTCTCTATGTCTGTCTCTCTCTCGCTCTCTCTCTGGAATGTGTTCGTTCCAGCAGCAAATCATCATTAATATTCTAAAAGTTGTGGGCGAAGCTTTCAGCGCGAAACTTTTTGCCAAAGCATAAAAATTTTTACCCTGTTTAACTTAGCGTAAATTGTGCGCTATAATAAAAGCCTGAAGTGCTTAAGAGAGCAAAGGAGAAAAGGAGAGAGCAGGAGATCAAGCGATAGAAAAAAAAAGAGTGAAGAGGGGTGAAGAAGAAGTACTGCATAGCCTTTTTATGGGGTTTAGTTCATCTTCAATTAATAATGAAGGTGTTAAATTGTCGAAATCTGTGTGCGGTGGCGCCACCTAGTGTGCGACCTACATTAAACGCGCAGAGTGTTGCACCAGCAGCAACAGCAGCAGCAGCAGCAGCAACAGCAGCAACAGCAGCAGCAGAAGCAGCAACATTTTCTGGCTAATTAATGAAAATGCTTTGAAATAATTATGCATAATTTTTAGTGTATACATTGAGCAGTTTCTGGCTGAGTTATTACAACAGCTGCTGTCGAAAGTAATTAGCATATGGCCCCTAAGGTGGGCGGGTGAGAGAAAGAGAGGGAAAGAGAGAAAGAAAGAGAGAGAGAGCGAGAGAGAGGCAGAGAGAGGGAGACAGGATTGTAGTGGGCGATTTGCATGTGAATTTTATAAGTGAATGATTACAAGTTCTTGCCAGGTTTTTCTTCTCATTCTTTACCTTTTTCTGCTTCTTCTTCTTCTTCTCCTTCTTCCCTATCATATTTTCCGTTTAGGTATTTATGGCATGAAAATGCATTTAAAAATGCCAAAAACTGTAATGGGAAGGCAGCAGCTTGACAACTCGATTTCAAAGCAAACAAATGAGAGCCAGAAAGGGAAGCCAAGCTGAGAGAGAGCGGAAGAGAGCTGTAGAGTGAGAAGGTAAGAGGGCGAGAGAATGAAACACACACACACACACACACACACAGACACACACGGACATTTTCTGGTATGTACAAGTTGCATTGCACAACATGTTTTCCATTTCGAGTGTAAACAAAATTCTAATACGTAGAACATATTGCTGGAAAATTGCTTTCCTTTCGGCAACAGCAACAAAAGCAACAACAACAACAACAGCAACAACAATGGCAGCTGGGAAACAGGCAAGAAGAAGGAGCCAAGCACTAACCGAAAAGCATTGTTAACAACAACAACAGCAACATCAACAACAACAACAACAACAGCAGCAACAACAGCAACATTGCCAGAATCTACAGAGTTTGTTGAGTCGTTGAAGGGGAGGGGAGTAGGGGGCGTGGCAAGCGAACGAAGCAAGAACGTCAAACTTTTGATGTTGCAATTTGTAATTCAAGCAGAAAACGAAGCGAGCAAATTTTTTTTTCTTTTCTTCCCCGTCTTTTCTTTGCCACACTTTCGTATTATGTTTTTCTTTTTTGTTGCTTCCTTTTTTTTTTGGCTCTGCTCTGACGAATATGTGAATGGCTGAATGTGTGAGTGTATATGAATTGTGTTAGTGAGCTTTAGCCACATGTGAATGTGTGTGTGTGTGTGAGTGTGTGTATGATGGAATTTTATTTCAAGACCTGGCACAGAGCAAGTGTATTACTAGCAAAAGACGAATTGGAAATGAACTGTGGCTCCTCAAATGGCAGCATGTGGTTGAAATTGCAGCTCAAACTACAGGGTATCAATGCAACTAGATCATATTACCTAAATTTATCATTATCATAAGTATTTATGCGTACAAAAGCCAAAACCCATTACTAGTTCCACATTATTAAGGATTTAATTGCATATAGTTTGAGTGTTGTTGGTATGCCTCTATACCGTTAAGTTTAGGTAAAAAAAATCAAACAAAAATTGTTTTACAAAATTTAGAATTTTTTACTTTAAGTGCACTATATTTAAATTTTGTGTACATTTTTTTTGATCAGCAGTAAACAATTTACTATATGTGCTGTAACCAAAGCTCCCCGAATGGAATCATATTTTTTCTGTTGTTGTTGCTGTTGTTGTTGTTGTTGTTGTTGTTGTTGTTGTTGTTGTTGTTGTTGTAGTTGTGGCTGCGGCTGCTGCTGTTAGTTGAGTTTGAGTATGAGTATGAGTATGAGTATGTGTATAAGTTTGAATTTGAGTTGAGTTTGGCCTGGCTTGTCGAGTACTTGTAGGAGTCTTCTTGAAATTTTGCATTCACATTTAGCCTGTAGAGTTTTCTTATGCGTATCGTACGTCTTTTATTCCAATTTTCTTTTTTTTCGTTGCTGTTGCTTCTTCTTCTTCGTCTACATTGTGTGTGTGTGGGCATAGGAAGGGCACAAACCATAAGCAAACTTTGGCGCTTGAAATATTGTTAAGCGTAGCGCTTGCAAATAAACAGGCTAAAAGAGAGAAGGAGAGAGGATACAGAGAGAGAAATGGAGAAAGAGATGGAAAGAGAGAAAGAGTGAGAGAGAAGAGAGTTGGAGACTGGGAGTGAATGTGACTGTAGATGAAGGCGACACAGCTGGCAGTCCGCCGAGGCATTTAACAAAAATTGTTTTGGTTTTTTTTTGGAAGTTTTCGATTTTGGCCATAATCCCGGGCACTTGTTTAGCGCCGACCCCAAAGTCCACACTAATGCCTCAAATATGCTTGTATATACGCCTGCCAGTAAATAAGTACCAAAAAATACCGACTACAGACTAAAGACTACAGACTACCCCCACTTACAGTCGTTCCTTTTGCTTTTGTTCATATTTTTTAGGATTATCATTGTTATTCTTTGCAGAGGGAATGCCGCCCTTATCATTAGCGTCTGGGCATTAATTGTTTAAAGATTAAGATTGTTGCCTTTTAGGCTTCATCGTTTTCTCCCTCTGGACAATTGTTATTTACTTAGGGTAGTTAGGGTACTTACATACAGCTATAAGCATGTCTAGGCATCCGTCTGATCGTCGACTTTATGCCTGAGCAACTCTATAAGAAGCCGTAAATTCCATTGAGCAGCAGCTGTCGACACCGATTCTCACCCCTTTTTTTTGGATCCAATGAGAGCGTTTTCTATTTATTGGCAATTTAAGTGCGATATAAATAATTTGGCATTCAGGTAGCACAACAACATATCTCAACCCTCTGGGACTATGACTTTGATCGAGCATGTGAAAGATCTCCAGAGATCCGATCTGAGCGTAGATAATGCATTTGCAATTTGCCAGGGTTGAATTAGGTCGATTTAAATGTTTTGGGTTCACCTTTGTTTGCGGCGTCGCCCTTACGTTAGGGTTTAATTGATTATGCAGCATTTTTCAATGCATTCAATTCATTATGCGTTTCAGGGTAGGGTATGCGCTCTGCGGTTCGTTAGCTGCCATAGTGCCTGGAAAATGAAATGAAAATTAAGAATTTAAATTTTAAAAAATATATAATAAAAATTTTTGTGATTGTATTTTTTTAAATTATTGAAGTGAATAATTTTTTACTTATTTTTAAAAGGTTTTTAATGAGTAATTTTACATTAAGTTCTTTATTTGTTGGAATTTTTTATTCTTCTAGAAATTCCACTTCAATCAATGGCTAATTTAGCGCATTTTAATCAAAGAGCTGATTAGCTGTAATATGTTTAGCATGCCTGATTGCTTAACTCAGCATAAAGCGAACGCAAATTGAGAGCAAAAATTTCATAATTAATTAAATTATTTAATTTACTTTGTACTACATGCTAAGTATGTCGAGCAAGAAGGAAAAAAAAAATTAAGGAAAACCATAAGAAGGCAACAAGAACCAAAAAAATATACACACCACATACACAACAACAACAATAACAACAACTACAACAACATTTACAAATAGAAAATCAACAACAACAAAATCAACAAAAACTACAACAAAAAACCTTGTTAGTAATTGCGGTAAATGTGATTAGAAAGTTTTCTTCTTACGAACCTTCTAGCTGTTGCTACTCCACCTACTTCTCCTTCTTTCTCCATCTCCCTCTCTCCCTCTCTCTCTCTCTCCATCTACCTCTCCCTCTCCTTCTGCTTCATCTGCTGCTCCTTCTCACATTTTTGTTGCTGCTGTTGCCCCGGCTGCTGCTGGTTTGTCAGTACTTTCCCCTATTTGATTTTTAGCGCCAGAAAAACCAAAACTTTTAACCTAGGACACAAACAACTTATACACACACACACGCGATCACACACACACACACACACACATATATATATATATACACGCACAGTTACACAGCCGTAAATAGTTGGCCTTTTACGTGCGTTAATGATGTTTTCTCAATCAAAAAGTTAAATCTTTCACAGAGCACAAGAACAAAATTGCACCACCTGCCGTAGCACGCAAAAATGTGTTACTAAATAGCAAAAGCAAAATCTAATAGAGAGAGCAGAAGCTAAAGCAAAAGCTGCAGAATGCGAACAAGTAGATGGCGAACGAGTAGAAGAGAGGCGAGAGAGAGTGTGTGAGAGAGTGGGAGCATCAAAGTGGAAAAGCAAGCAGGTTACTGTTTGTATAAGGCCTGCGTGTTAAGCGTTTTAGGAACTGTCGCTTTTGCAAGCTCTCTCCTTCATCCTCTCTCCTCCAGTTCACACTCTCTTCACTCTTACACTGTCTCTCTGTCTATGTGGTTGCCAGCGAATTCGAACAAGAAAAGCTAATTACAAGTAGCTAAAAGTTGTGCGTGTTTTCGCTTGAATGGTGGACAAAGCTTGCAAAAGTGTGACAGGGCTGGCAAGTGGTTCGTGGTTGAGGGTTGAGGGTTGGTGGTTGCAACACCGCCATGGCAAAACACCTGTTCGAAACTGTTTTGAAACTTTGATTGGTTTTATATGATTTTTACTTTTTTTTTCGATTTTTCTTTCTTACTTTTTTTGGAGGCATGGAATTTTCTGTTTGGGCATAACTTTTTCTTTTTGATTTTTTTTTTGTGTTGGCATTTCACCAAATGTGTCAATAATTGGCCTAAAAATTTGTGCAAAGTTTTTAAAATTCATGGAGTTTCTGTTAATAGAAATTTTCGGAAATAACTTTAATGATTTTGCAACAGTTTAAAGTCACTGTAGATGACTAAATAAATAAATTTAAGTAAAATATTATGATTAGGGACTTGAATTAAATGTGAAAATTAAATAATAGTTATTAAAATTATTTAAATAAATAAAATATATATTTCTAATATATTTTTAACTTCACGTTATATTCATGCATCTATTTGGAGCTACACAAATGATTATTTAACCAATGTGCATTTACTCAAGGTGCTCTCTCATCTTCTGCAATCGATCCTCCTCACTCTTCCCCCACCATTCGACACACTAACACTATTATAGTGCTCCGTCTCTCTCTTTCGCTCTCTCTCTCTCTCTCTCTCTCTCTCCCTCTTCTCATTCTCCTCATGCATTCATGCTGATTTCTTCATACGCCAAGCTTACTATAGCCGCACACACTCATACAAAAAGCTCTCTCTCAGCTTTGCGATCTTCTCTCCCCACCCATCCACATGCTCTATAATTTTTTGCTTATCCTTCCACCCACTCTATTCGCCAAGCTCTACCTACATTTCTTTCATTTGCACAGCTCAGTATCGTTTGTTCAACGAAATAAACAAGATCTGTTCAATGGGGCTCGCTTTGTTTCTTGAAAAAGCTCACTGTGCAAGCACTAAAGCTCCGAGCAAGTGTCGTAATGTGCCAGTGAAAGCTCATAAAGTGTTTGCGTAATAAACTTAATGAAATTGCATTTAAAATGTTGAATTGTGAAATTAAAGATGAATAATATGAAATATTTAAAATTCACTTATAGGTATTCGTGGGGCATAACGTGAATATGCACGCACCCGGCAGCAATTATGAATTCCATTCTAGTTGAGCAACTTTAGTGCTTCTCTAACTCGCATTCATTCAGAGCTATCTATTCATTCATTTATTCATTCATTTTTGTGCCCCAAGCAGTAAGACTGAGACTCCTCAGCCACCCTAACCAGCCACGCCCATCGACGCCCATTGAAGCCCACAAATGGTGCTGTTGCAGCAACATTCCTGCGCTTTATAGTTGCCCACTTTGAAAACTCTTCAGTTCCAGTTTTGCCATAAAGTTGAGCGTGTAAGTAAGCGAGCAGTAGCACAAGGAGCTAGAGATTTTGTGAGTGGGGAAGAGGGGAAGGGGCGTTGGGGTTCGAGCCAAAGAACACTTACTTAAAATTTGAACCCCTTTGTATTTGGGGTTGCTGCTCAAAAATCGTTTTGAGTTCAGTTTGCAGTTTTCAGTTTTCAGTTTTCTGTTTTCAGTTTTCAGTTAGCTTCACTTTCGGACTTCACTTGCACTCGATTTGTGTTTGTTTGTTTTTTTTTTTTTCATTTTAACTGGAATTTTAATATAAGCCAAGTCAAGCCAAGCTTTTGCTAACTGGAATTTTGTTGTTTTCCCCCCATTTTCTGTGCACAAAAGTTTCTTTCTATTTTTTTTTTTTTTTTGTTATCTACGACCAAATAGTTTCCTACTATTTCTACCATCAATTTTATTGGTAATACTTAGACAAAAGTTTTAGCACACATTACAGAAGCAGCGCAAGGGCAAGATTTCAGATTGTTCTAACTGCAAAAGGATTCGAAGCATTCGAAGTTTTTTTTTCCCGATTTCCTTTTTTGCGTTCGTATTCGCTGACTGGGAAATTAGAAAAGCGTTGATAAATTGAGCCAACAAACAAAACCAAGTCAACAAAACAAACGAAGAATTGCTTCAAACATATATATATATATAGTATATGAAAACTCGTACTAGTTAAACAGAAACTAATAAAGAACTTGTGACTGCAATTTTATTTTGATGACTTGTAGCTATCTCTTTCCCTTCCTATCTCCCTCTCTCTCCACTCTCTTTCTATTACTTTCTCTTTCTCTCTTGTCTGTTGTCTGTTTAATTGTAATTACTTTTGGGCCAGTGGCTTGTTGCAGCTGCCTGTAATTGTGACAATTGAGTGTAAAAGTTGCCAACTTGTAATTATCACTTACAACACACACACACACACACACACACACACATGGGTCTAAACCAGCCAGAGGTACAGTAGGACCTCGCAAACACACACACACACACACACACATATGGAGCTTAATTAATAGACACGACAAACGTTTCACGAACCCAAATCCGCACACAATCCATCCAAGCCCACAGCTCCATCTCCATCTCCGCCTCTGCCTCTGACCCCTCTTCACCCGCGCCTCTGACATTTCGCCTTTTTAACACACAACATGATGGCACAGAATTTTCCTGGCCGCAATAATAATTTACATTTTAAGCCAATTCTGTAAATGTTGCTTCACACACACACACACACACACACACACACACACACAGTTAAAAAATAAAAGCGTTAAAAAATTTCACAAAAATATTTCCATTTTCACAGTTAAATAAAAATTAATTACAACAATTTATCGTCGTTGCTGCCACCGCACAACAAGCTGCAAAAAAATACAACAACAACAAACAACAACAATGGATAAAAAGTCACAAACGCAACGTAACGAATGAATTACAAGGCATACAAGCCCCCAGGATAAATATCCCTTCCGCCGCCCCTGCCCAAGCGAATACTACCCCTACCTATCTGAGCTCCTATAATGGGCGGTTTGTTGTTGTTAAACGTTGTTCAACGTCCGCCATTCGGACAGCACAGGGAAGAACAACAACAACAACAACAACAAAAAATGAGAATATCTGACTAAAACGCAAATGTTAAACCCTTTTTCGTTAATGCAGAATAATTGCTACAGTTCGTGGTCCGAGTTCTCAGTTCCGTTCCGTTCCGTTCCATTCCATTCCGAGCATAAAAACGTCAAAAAGCAACGGTATTTGCTGTGCTCTTTCTTCACTTTTAATAGCAAAAAAAAAAAGAAAATCCCCATTTTTTTTTTGCTGTTGTTTTTGTCTTTGGAAATTAGAGCAACCGGTGTGGGCGTTAGCGGAAAAAGTGGGCGTATGCCGAGTTCCGTTTCATTTAGTTTTCCAGTTTCCACCTAATTTACCCAATTGGGTAAAAGTGCTTTGTCATAATCAGCCCGGGAGCAGGGTTCGCATATCTAATGAATGAGGCCCCAAAACGCTGACACTGTCAGGGGGGTGTGGTGGGGGTGACTGTCTGGGGGGTTGGGCTTAGCACAGTTAGCGCCATAAAGTAAACTTTTGCACTCTTTAGCCGCTCTCATGATGAAAAAGTAGCCAAAATTTAGTACGAGTTGTGGGTCTATTTACTAAACTCCTTCACTCTCTTTCTCTCTTTTGCTCTTTCTATCTGTCAGCTAAGGCGAGTCACCGCTGGGCACATATTTATCGAGTTGCTAATAGGCTGTCACATAATTAGCCTTGTAACAACCAAATCGGATACCTTTTCCACAACAACAACAAAAAGAGAACAGTCAAAAAAACAAGAAAAGGTAGCCATTGGTAGAGTGAGTTCCCTGGATATAGCTCTGACTGTATGCAAGGACATTAGCATTAGCCGAACACCAAAGTCAAAGATGTTAACGATAATGTCCGTCCGGTTGTGTCCATAGTCCTGCGACTAATGCGCTTTTCAAAATGTCTGCATAATTGTATGTGTGTGTGTGTGTGTCTGTGTGTGTGTGTGAGTTTGTCCTAGGGTTGTCTGCCCTTATGAATAAAGCTATTTGACTTTTAGATACAAGATAAGCGTCCAAGGATTGTAAAGAGTTCATTTCTTGCCTTGAGATTATAGGGAGATTTTAAATAGAAAATTCGAAATCTCGATCTGAAGCTAATGTAGTAATCGGGCTGTAAGAAGCAGCACGCGTCAGTTATAACAATATAATAACCTGATTTGAGAATTATTGTTTATAATGTACTCAAAACCATATTGTATTCTATTCTATTGAATTATTGTGCCTCGATATATAATCTAAAAATGTTAATACTATTACAAAACTATAACCTTAACAATTCATTAAGTTTCAAGTAATGAATCCCATAATAAGGCCTCAAATATATAGGGATAAATATGAATACAATCACTCTTACTTTCAGAGTACAATCCTAAGGAATTGTTATATTATAAACTCTATAGTCGAACTACCTATTCCTACTGAATAGTTAGATATTGATGTATATTTTCAAGACATAGTATTACTAAATAAATTTAACAATAATTTAATCAAATCAATTAATTAACACTTTAGTAATCTTCCAAATTCATAATCATAAATAAAATTATAATCACTTTATACAGTCCATAGAAATATTACTCATTGATTTAATTACGAATTATTAATTGTTACATCATAAACTGTATAGCCAAACTACCCCATAAGTTGCCACTGAATAAGGCATAGCATATAATTTCTATGCGAAATGAGAATCGCCAGAGCAGTGCCAGATCCCAGAGGTCGCATTATATACATATTTTCAAAATTGACTTTGAAAAATGGTGCGGAAAATGAGTTGAGTTCGCCAGTTCGGTCCCAATGCCCGGAGCAGAACCATTTACAATTTACAATGCAACCCTATAAACAGTTAGCATTAAACACATTTGCCATGGCCATTGCAATTAAGAATGGGCGTGGCAGCAGCTGCAATCATCCAATAAATATTCGATCTGATGCAATGCAATGTAATGCAATATATACGATGCAATGCATTGTGAGGCCAGGCGATGATTATTGTTTCAACGCCTCAATAATTCGAACAATTTTTTTTTAAATATTGTTCACAAAAATGGCAAAACACACACAAACACACACACACACACTAGCACACACACACACACACACAAGCACAGATTCAGTGCGGACATGGGCAAATATTTGTTGCCGTTGGCCAAATGCAAAATGCAAACGCTGACCGCGTTGTAAGTTGACTTATGTCTGTCTGTATGTCTGTGTGTGTGTATATGTGAGTGTATGTGTATGTGTGTGTGTTTGTCTTTATGTGTGTGTGTGTTCGCGGCACAACATGTTGCCTGGCTATGCCAATGGCCAGTGCTAATTGCCAATTATGGACAAATGCGTTCGTGCACAAAATTAATTAACCCCTTTTTATATTTGACTCTCCCAGCCCACAGTGCACTGTTAGTCCCCTCCCCCCTACCTACCTTCGTTCCTTTATGGCTGAGCAAGTGAAATCCTCGATCGGTGTCATCAATCAGCAGCCACCAGAGAGACACAAGCAAAACAACACAACAACAAACATGAAATATATTTTTATGCCATGGCTGCTGCAAATTGACCACTGTGCAGGGGTATCGCTAATACGGCATGGAACATGTAACCTTATGAAAAATGTATAATCAATAAATATAAAATATGTATGCTCTACTTTAGTATCACAAGAGAAATGTAATATAGAATATACTAAATGAAACTATATAATATTTATGCTCTAGAATAAGTAGTATTGCATGGGAGATATCAAGTAGAGCAAATACTATAGAAAACTTAAATTTAAATATGTATATTATTTTATATATTTGTTGTTCTTATATAGCAAACATTTTCTTATTGATCTAAGCTTATGGATAAATTTCAAAATATCAATTATATTATGAAATAAATTATGAAAATGTTAAATAGCAATAACAAACGTTTGCTTGGCTTTGAATTACCCTGGAATAGTTTATAATAACCGAAGGCAATACAATTTGTTTATATCGTTTATATACATACTATATGGTATATGGTATAGTATACCTATATATGTGTTTTTTTATGTATTATCCTAGCTATATAGATGCTTTGATAGAGCATTTTCCAATCATGTTTTTTGTATTTTTGTTCAATTTATATGCATACGTAGATATTTCTTTTTCGTGTTGCTTGTGGTCAAACTGACAATGTACACATCGCCGTGCAATTATTAAAAATTGACTGATTGTCATGGTTACACACACACACACACACACTCACACACTTGCATACCATATCGTTGCAAAAACAGCAACAAAAAATAACAACAATAAAAGTAGTAAGAATACATCGAAATGAGTTAAGAGGCGAACAGCATTGAACTGCATTACAAGCTCGCATTAACTATAATAAAATTTGGAATTTTTTTTTTATAGTCAGACATAACATTTCATTGAATCTATATGCACGTAAAATATATAAAAAACAAGTTTAAAGCAGAGCTTTTGATGCTCTATAGGAAAGCTTAAGGGATAAGCACAATTGGAAGGACTATAATACAATATATTTTAGTATATATGGTATATATACCATACACTATATACTTTATCAATTTTTATAAATTCACTCAAATAATAGATTTAACATTTCAATGTTAATCTTATTTGATGCTATTTTCATTTTGGTTTTACCGAGCGTATCAAGTTTTTTGTTTCATGCTGATTTCGAACGCCATTGAAAATTGCTGTCAAATGCAAAAAAATATATATGATTTTACAGATTTTCCCGATTTCACAGCTATATGTAGAGATATGTTAATGCAAACAATGAGCGCTTTTTATACTATTTAAAGTGGGTGAAGCCTAGACGTAGAGTCATGGCCTGAGCTCAGTTGACATTGTGGTTTATGAAATGATTCCAAAAATAATACAAATAAAAATTGTATGCATTGTCTTAACCTATCAAAAGCAATTTATGTCACGTAAATGCAAATGCTAATGGAAATGCAGTTAACATTATTTCTGCCATTGACATGGAAAAATTTAAATTGAGAAAAATGAATGTAAATAAAATATATTAACTATATTTAAAGTCTAATAAGGTATTAATCATAAATAAAAGCCTAGAGACGCTTTAAGGCTGTTTCTCTTGCTTTTTAATTGAGGTCACGGATGCAGGGAGTACTTCCTCCTCTTCGCCTTGAGAACGTTGACTCTCTGATTGTATACCCGTGCCACTTGTTGCTGGCTGACGAGCTCGTATACTGAGATAACGAGCACGCATACGTTCCAATCGTTCCTGGTTACGCTGTTCGATCAGTTCCTCGAGGTTCACTAAATAGAAAGCGGATTATTATTTGGTTTGACTCAGACGACTTTCATGCTCACTGCTCGATGGGCTTGGACGCTCTTCAAACTCCTCCTGCTTGGGCACGATACTATAATCGGAAGGTTGGGGTTCCACTATCACTTCCGATTTGCGCGTCAAATTGTACGATTGACGGGGCTCAGACGATCGGCGCATATTGGGCGAATCGCGCGAAAATATAGTCGATCGACGAGCTGATTCACGATACTACAAAAATATAATTACGATTAGTGTTGAAAGTGACTTGAAAGAAATGGGACTTGCGTAAATGAACCTGGACTTGGCCACTGTTTGGTTTCGATAAATCCAGTTTGGCTGTGGATGCCTCTGGAGGTGCTTGACGCTGCGATTGCACCGGATAGGGTACCTCAGGGGGCAACACATCGTCCCAGTATTGATCCTTGATCAACTGTGGATGCTCGTGGTGCATTTCGTCCACAATCAAGTAGCAAACAGCCAGATTGCGATCGATCATCCAGTTGATCTATTCAACAAAAATTCGATATTCGATATTACAATTTCTATATAGAATACAGACCATATGCTGACCTCAAAATCATCATCATCGTCGCCAAAGGGATTAATCAGGCATTCGGCAACTCTTAGCCAGCCCATATAAAAGAACATGTGCAGTACGGTCAGTATCGGAAAGTATTGCGTAATTTCATTATTTTCGCCCTCTGAATCAGCCACATGCTGTTGGCTAAAAACCACGCACACAAAGTAAAAATACAGGGCCAGTGTAACGACCTGCGTATAAATTAATGGCACATTTACCCAATCGTAATAGAGCAGATATCCACATGATCCGCGAAACGAATTCAAATGATCAATAATGGCCTTAACCGAGAAATCATCGCGTATCTTGTTCTCACGTCTGGCACGCGTCACAATAGTCGCCGCCCAGACAATGGGCATCCAGTGTTTGGGATAATTGGGGAACGCATCGTCCAAGGTCTGTATGATGTTCTTCTCATTCTCATGCATTAGACCAGCGTCCACCATTTGACTGTAGGTGGGAAATCGCTTCTTAACACTGGGCGATATCATCGTAAACACAATCACCTGACATAGACACACATATCGCATAATTGTGCGTCGCATGGCCCTGGGACGATCATCTGTACCGTGTATAGAGGCGCTCACTAGTGTCGCAATGGGATCTGGCCAGGGTATAGCCATGTACTGTTCCCACCACCGCGACATCACAATGCGCACAAAGAAGCCCAGCACCAGAGAGACGGGTATGATATTTTCATACATTTTGCAATAACCAACGAACTCCTCAAATCCCCTAAGTTGCAAAATACCATATATATGGAACTCTTATTAGAATCCAAGTCAAAGGTCAACGAGTATACTCACGAGCGAGTCGTTTGGTTCATACCAAAACGATACCATAATGCCAAAAAAAAGTATATTCCCAGGAATACTAACATATCAGGCCAGACCAGCTTGTATATGCTACCTCGCCATCTGAAAATTTCATTGATTTATATAAATATTTCTCTTTTTTTTTTTCTCCGTAGACTTACCTTATTAACAGACGCAAAAAGGTGCTCACACGCTTAGCAGTTGTCACTTGGGCTGTATAGGTAACTGTCATTATAGTACGGATCTTATACACAGCAAAACACACTAAAGATTAGACGAATATGTCAAACAAAATTAAGCCATATGTGCATGGTTTAAATTCGCCAACTTCGATTACAAGTTTCACAACAATTCCGCCTTTCATTTCACAAATCTATCCAGCTCATTCAAGCGAAAGACACAGACTAAAGCATACACTGCAAATAGTACAGCGAATTGCATATTCTACAGTGAATAGTGTATAACAGAGGAAAAAGAAGCGGTAAAATGGCGTGAGTAATCGCAGAGGTCCCACTGTTTCAAAGCGCAATAGAGAGAGAGAGAGAGAGAGAGAATTAAGTAGAGAGCGCAATGCAAAAGAGAGCAATCGAAAACAGCAGGAAAGCGAGAGCAGGAATGCAAGAACAAAGTAGAAACGGCAAGAGAGAGCGAAATAGAAGCAGTAAAATTGCGTACAGCGCATTGGCACAGTGGTCAAAATATGAGCGCAAACGCACCAATTTGTACATGTTTGTGTGTCAAATATGACAGTAAAATTTTAATGCTAAATAACAATATATTTACTTTTATAATAAAAGGACAACAACATTCAAAGCAATTAAAAATTACCAACTTGATTATTTTTTATTGTTGATTTGATTTTCATAATTAAAAGTTTAGATTCGATAGTGCAAATGGCAAATCGGTTACATGTTATACCACCATGAAGAAGAAAAACTATTTCAAATACATGCAAATAATTATAAAGTTGTTTGGAAAAATGTTTACGGTTGTTTTGCTGGTTGTTTTTTGATGGGGTCTGCACTCGACTGCGTTGGGGTCGGAAAGCTGTCTGAAGTGGACTCTGTTCCCTGTTGTTCTTTGGAACTACTGGCTGGTTCTTCGGGAGTATTTGGATTCTGAAGTTCCCCTTTAAGAAGGTCAAATGCCAGAGCTGCATGTTGCAGCTGCCTGCCGAGACGTTCACGTTCCCGTTCCTCGCGAAGGCGGTCGAAATCATCTCTGGCATCAGGCTGAGGTTCCTGCTCAGTGACTTCCTCCTCTTCAACCATGCCAGTATCATTTTTTTCTATTTGACTATAATCCAAAAAATAATCAAATGATGAAGAGCTGCGACCTATATCAAATCGGCGCGATGCAAATTTAATACGCAGCTGATTATCCAGATATTCATCCTCTCCATCGAAATTTGTAAAATCGTTCTCGTTGCTGGAATAACTATCTATTTTCTTGCTACGGTCATTCAAATCAATCGAAGACGTTATCTTGGATACATCCAAATGGGCCGTTGACGCTTCTGGTGGCTCCTGACGTTGCGACTCATCTGCATACGGCAGAATATTCGGAAACACCTCATCCCAATATTGATCACGCACCAGAGTTGGATGGTCGTTGTGCATCTCATCGACAATCAAATAACTGACCTGTAGATTGCGATCAATAACCCAGTGCAACTCAAAGTCGTCGTCATTATCGCCAAATGGGCAAATCAAGGTCTCGGCCACCTTCAGCCAGCCCATGAAAAAGAAAAACTCCAATGTGCTAAACACTGGAAAATAAAAGTTGACAATATTGTGAAACGACGACGATTTCTTATTTTCGATCCACTGATGGCCAAAGATGGCAGCCAAAAAATATGTGTACACAGCCAGTGTGACGACCTGCGTATAAACGAGAGGTACGCTAATCATATCATAGTGCGTCAATAAAATACAGCCCGAACGAAACTTGTTCAACTCATCGAACATAGATTTCAGTGAGAAATCATCCCATATACGTCCCTCCTTGCGGGCACGTGTCATAATACTGGATGCCCATATAATCGGCATCCAATATTTGGAATGCTTCGGAAACTTTTCATCCATGGCTGTTATAATGCTAGCCTCGTTCTTGTTCAGCAAACCCGCATCCACATAGAAATCATAGGTGGGAAAACGCCTTTTAATCGTTGGCGATATCAAGGCCAGGACCATGGTTAGCGAGAGGCATACATAGCGCATGATCGTGCGACGCATCAGACGTCCCGGTTCATCCTGACCCCGTATTAGGGTGCTTACATATACGGCCAAGGGATCTGGCCAGGGCACCGATATATACTGATTCCACCAACGTTCCACAATGATCGCAACATAGAAGCCAAGCACAAAGGACAGCGGTATTAGAGCTCCATACGCGCGACAATACAATACCAGAAACTCGAACTTTCTAAGTATCAGAAAGTACATGATATGAACTCTATAATTTCGGATTTAAATGTACTCACTCCTTAGACTTTCCGGTAAGCGCAAACCGATATACCATTGCCATGGCATAGTAACAAAAGAGAAATACCAACAGATCAACCCATATTATTTTATAAATACTTGCACGCCATCTAGCCTCAACAATATAGAATTTCAAAATGATTTTTCTCCCCAATATAAACGTAGCGTCTCACCTGGCCAACAGCTTCCAAAAGCAGCCAAAATATGTGCACGTAGCTACCTGAGCAGTATAAGTAACAGTCATATTTATAAAGATTTTCAACAACTTGAACTATTTTATTGAAATTTCTGCTTCAAAGTGTCCCGATTCCATACAATAGAAGTTTTATATAATCTGCCAGCCTACTCTGTATAATATTTTTTTTTGATTTAAGCATTTATTTTATCGATTATGTGTTTAATTATAGAACATTTCTTATCGTTATTATTATTAAAGTGAACTTACAGTCACGCCCACACACGAACACCCTTAAATTGTTCTCTAATGAAGAAAATTCGATGCGGTTTGGATGCCGCCTCTCATAATGGTGCGTGGATTGTATGATTACTGCAGATACTGGAAAGCGTCCTGATTGTCTTTGTTAGCTAATTTGATGCTGTTAGTCTGGCATTATATGAAGGCGGCTGGAGCACACAGACAGAATTTTGAGGAGACATCGCATTTGTGGGCGTAATTATTTAAATTAGATCATTTATATTTGCAGGCGACAACAAAGGCAATCACAATGCCAATTTGCAATCCCAGCCACATGTGCTAAGCATCTTCGCTCATTTCGTTAACCAGAACTCCCGAAAGGCCTCCACTCTATCCCTCATATCCCTATATACTCCTCGACAACATCTTCAAAAACTCGAAGCTCCTAACACATGAATATGTGTGCGCACGATTGTATGTGTGTGTTCACATACTTAGTAGGTAGCGCCGTTGGTGGCAGTAAAATTTTAATGCCCATACAACGCGTGCTGCCGTGATTTAGCCCCCCCCCCAACCCCTTCCACTTTACAACACTGCTTGCCCCTTTAATACTCTGCGCTCTTTGCTATCAAGAGTGAAAGTGTGAAGAGCATTTGCAGTACCTTATCAGCAGTTGGGAGCGTGTATTATACGATTGCGAATACGAGCACGAGATTGAGAATCACTTCGACTACGAATAGACGACTAAACGTATATATAGTATAGTATTCGTACTTTAGATATCTAGTTGAACGAGTGCTAGTATGAGTGTGCGAGTCTAGTCATACTGTTGCTCACGTTGATCGTTTATTTAACGGCAATTGCCCTGTAATCCACATGTGATGCATACACTCAGCGAAATGGTTGCCATATTATTTTATTTCTATGTCAATCTATTCAATAAACTCTGAGACAAATCGAAATCAAATACCAGCTGTAAACATGGTTTCGCTGGGAAGATCTTAAAAGAAAATATTATAAATAGATTATATGGCAATAATATATTACTATTACTATTACTACAATATAACATATAATATAATAATATAATCTAATAAACAAATAAAACTTATTTTAATATTACAAAACTTGTTCCGTTCATTTCAGTTTACCTGGCACTAGTTTCTCGCCGTGTATAATCCAAAATAGTGACGCATTGCTGCACTAGAGGCACAAACACAATCGTTTTGCCAGGGGCCTAAGGCCGATTTAGTTAATAATTCCCGTAATCAGTTTATAGATAATTTAACAGTTGCTAATGGCCCGGGTGTTTATCACACATATGAGAAATGAGAGTGTCAGCTCGCTAATATGTCGTGTGTGTAGACTATGGGCAGTCACTGTATGTGTGTATGGACATATAGGGAATGTTTCCCATGGGATTTACGAGCGTTTAAAATAGTGTTGCTCTTAGTATTTATAGTTTATTTATAAATTAACACATTATGGAATCAATGGCATTAAATGATACCAAAATCAATATGAGTTATACAAAATAATAGCATTAGTTCGAGTATTCCTATTGATATAGATATAGAACTTTATTTAATCTTATCAAAATCAATCTATTCAATTATAGAACATATTTTTAAGTATATTTTCTATAGACAGTGTTTATACGTAGCATAAATTTTAATTATAACTAAATTGAAAGATTCGTTTTAAGCCCCAAGTCTTTAAGAAAGATATATGAACTGGCTCTCAAGTGCTGCTATTTCGGGCAACACATTTATAAATGGGGTTCCTAATAAATCTCCAACAAATTGTGTTCCATTCAATTCATTCCAAGCTGACCCACTTGCCTAATACAAGTCGTAATATAAACAGAATTATATGTACATATATACATATATGTATATTTATATTTATTATCAAGTTTTCAAGTGTTATTTAAGAGTTCTCTCTACCCAAGTTCACACTCTATCAAACGCTCTCGCTCTTCGCCAATCTCGCTCTTTATCTCGCGATGTGTAATATTTTTTATGGCATTATATTCGCAGGTATTGGGCGTATTATTTGCTCGTGCGGTTATCTTAGCGTTTCAGTTAACTGTTTTCACTGAAACCGTCAACAGCAGAAGCAACGCAACGAGCAGCAGCCAACCGAAACGCTTCGGGGCGCCTAAAGCCGTGTCGGCAGATCGGAAATAGTATTACCTATCTACGTACACTCAACAATCAATACGTACAAAATATTAAACAATCTTATCTGAACAACATAAATAACAAAATAAATGACAAGCACAAACACGAGCAGTGCTTGCACCTGACTCGTACGTAGGCCGGCGAGCGGCTAAATCAGTTCAGATAACTTCAAACGATCGTAAAACTGACCGTCACAGCATCGCACCCTCACTCTCTCTCATACTTTTTATCTCTCTCTTTCTCTTTTTGTTTCTGCTTCATTTACCTGCTAATTTTCATAGGCGCTCTAATTACACGCCCTCTCTCTCTCTCTCTTTTGATGCGATCGTCATTATCAACTACCTGCGGGGTTTTGTCATTGTTTTTGCTCTCTTATGATTTAATGTGTCTCTTATCAGTTGAGCAGATGCTCATTTCGCTCTCGCTTCATACACTGTCACTCACTCTTTCTTCGGTAGTAAGTATGGTATGTGTGTTTGCAGTGTCTTCTTATCTTAAAGAACAGTTCGAAATTTGCGGCTGTAACTCGATTGTTCGCCTGCCCAGACGCATTCAGAGCGTGAAGTCTGTCAGTTGTTGTCATCGGCAGCGAATACACATATTCATATTCATATTCAAACACAAAACTTGTATTCGCATTCGTATTTAATTTGTGTGATTGTGTGTCAGAAGTGTAAAACGCGTTCTATATTAACCCCCACTCCCCGTTCACCCAGGCAGATAATACTACTGAAAGTAAATATTTGGATAGAGTTTGCAGCAACTGTTTTGGTAAGTAAACTATAATTATTAAGTGCATATAGAACTAATCGTATCGTGTCATATATTTATATATCTATATAAAAATAGTCATAGCATCTATTATTATATAAAAGCGAACATAATTCTTGATTCGACAACGCCTTTTTCAGCGATATAAAACTCACCTAGACCCACTTAATAATTATCTTTATTTTAATGTAAATAAAACCACAGCACCAAAATGATAGTTAAGCATCTGGTCTTATCTATCAGTTCTCTGTATTTTGTCGTTGGATAACAGCACTAAACCAAAAAATATATAAAAATATCAAAATATTCTATAAACATATAACATTTTGTTTAAGCAACTGATATAAAGAATTACATTGAATTCGCAATGTTTTTCGACAGAACAGAAAACCAACAGCATTAACAGAAAACCTCGCTTACCAGATATAGTCCCACTGTTCTAATTTTAATTCTGCAATATCATAAAACTCCTATGGAAAGATGGAAAGAATAACATTAAAATTATCCGACTTCTGTTAGGTTAACAGAACACCAACAGTATAAACAGTTGTAAGCGCACTGTTCTGCCTTTAATTCTGTTATTCATTTAAAATTTCAATTCTCTTTATAGCAATGTTTTTAGTTTGCTGTTAAGTTAACAGAAAACCATGCTTACACATGTTAAACCACTGTTCTGTTTTCAATTCCCTATTCCATATTCCATATTCCATTGATGGCGCCTATGGTTTCTCGTTTTCTGTTTTGATTCTGTGTTTGGTTTTATTCCAAGGTGAATATACAAAATGTTGAGAGTTGCCTTTTGTGCCGTTATTCCGCTATTTTGTTGTTCTCAAATTTGTTCAGTTTATAGAGGGTAGTATGAGCTGAACTGTCAGTAAACGTATATTTATATTATACAATCAAAATATAGTTAAAATAATTGTTTCATTATATAACAATAATTATAGTACTTGTATGAAGCAAGCTTTATGCTCTATATTCATTATTTATATAATTAAAAAGTATATATATCTGTAATGAATAAGAATACAGGGTATTTTCAGTGCAAATACTCTGCAACTTTAGCATGTGCCTGTAAATTCGTGCATGAATTTCGTCGCTTGTCATATTCCCCTTCTGCTTCTCTGCAAATGAAGCCTACATTGACTTTGCAATGAACTATGAATGCTACGATACTACGCTCAAACGGATAGAGTATTTAAAGTGCGTTGAGTTGTAATACAATTGCGAAAAAGAAGAACAGTTGGAGCGCTGATCGCTGGTCGCTCCGTTGCCATTCTCTGTACGTAGAAATTCATATTGAGTTCAGTTCAAATGCTATAGACGATGGTGTAGCCTCGCCAGAAATAGCCGTAAAACTCTGTGAATGATTGCAAATTGAGCACAATAATTTGTAGCGCATGGTATATGGAATATATAAAAATAGTAATCGGTATAGCCTCGTGTGTGGAAATAGGATTGATAAGGCGACTGGGACAATTATGTGTATGTGTATACTAGGAGATGTGATTAATTGTGCATGATCTTGGCAGTTACAGCCGCGACTAAGACCATTTCATTTACGAACAATGAATGAACCCTAAGCTAGACGCAATTATATTTCGACTCTGTTCTTTGTGGGTTTAATGAACCTTTTTTTTTTTTGGTATTTTCTTGTTTGCTTACAGAGATACTGCAATGGTGCAACAGCATTCAACGTGGAAGGTCCTAACGCGACGCAAACATCTCAGCGCCGATGGCAACGAGAGCGATACTAAACTGAATCGTGTCCTGGGCCTCTGGGATCTGACGGCGCTGGGTGTGGGCTCTACACTAGGCGCAGGCGTTTATGTGCTCGCCGGACAAATAGCTAAGGAGCAGGCAGGTCCATCGGTTATGATATCCTTTGCCATAGCCGCACTTGCCTCTCTGCTTGCAGGTGAGTACCACCTCCCTTTCCTATTCCCAATCCACTGGCATCTATTAATCGATTTGAATGCAATTCTGTTTAGGTATTTGCTATGCGGAATTCGGTGCACGTGTACCCAAAGCTGGATCCGCTTATGTCTACAGTTATGTGTGCATTGGAGAGTTTGTGGCCTTCGTTATTGGCTGGAATCTAATACTGGAGTATGTTATTGGCACGGCCAGTGTCTGTCGTGGCATTAGTCTCTATTTGGACACACTGCTCAATGATACCCTAAAGAATACCTTTGCCGATGTGGCGCCCATGAATGTGAGCTTTCTTGGCTCCTACTTTGACTTTCTAGCTTTTGGTTTGGTCATTGTTTTTGGAGGTACTATATATCATTATTATAAGTATTATTATAACCATTTAAATATTCTATATTTATTTGTATTGCAGTTGCTCTTGCCTTTGGCGTGGAGAACTCTGCGCTAGCCAATAATTTTGTCACTTGCGTTAATATATTCATATTGGGATTTGTAATCATAGCCGGTGCTATAAAGGGTATAAAGTCTAAACCTCATACTTATAAACTATCATATTAAACTGATTTTATTATAATTACAGCCGATGCCAGCAATTGGTCCGTGGATCCGTCCACTGTAACAAACAGCTCCGATATTGGCAGTGGCGGCTACTTTCCCTATGGCTTTGAGGGAACGTTGAAGGGTGCCGCCACTTGCTTCTTTGGCTTTGTGGGCTTCGACTGCATTGCCACCACAGGCGAGGAGGTGAGGCATCCACGCAAGAACATACCACGCTCCATACTGCTGTCGCTGCTCATCATATTTCTGTGCTATTTCGGAGTATCGACTGTACTGACACTGATGCTGCCGTATTATGCACAAGATGCCAATGCACCGCTGCCATATGCCTTCGATTATGTGGGGTGGCCGGTGGCCATGTGGATCGTTACAATTGGAGGTCTGGTGGGTTTGCTGGCGAGCCTGTTTGGTGCGCTGTTTCCGCTGCCGCGCGTCATGTACTCTATGGCACAGGATGGACTGTTGTTTCGCTTTCTGGGGAGGATCAGTCCACGTTTCCAGGTGCCTGTGACGGGGTCCATAGTGGCGGCGCTCTTTACTGCTGTCATAGCTGGCTTATTCGATCTGGCGCAATTGGTCAGCCTGCTCTCCATTGGCACTCTACTAGCCTACAGCGTAGTGGCCATATGCATTACCATATTGCGCTACATGGAGTACACGGAATCTGAGCAGCCAAAGCCACAGACTATCATCACAGAGACAACTTCGCTGACCAGCAACAGCAGCAATCACTACACTTGGAGCTCCGTGTGTACACAACTCTTCAATGTACATCGTTTACCGGAGCCCAATCGCATCTCCACCAGAATTGTGGGCACACTCACAACTATTTTCTGCAAGTAGAGCAAGAAATTTCACTCAATTTAATACTAATTCTGGGCTCATTCGCAGGTCTGCTCTCACTGGGGCTGGGCGTGCTACTCATGCAGGCCGACACGGCCATCAGCTCCCAGAAGGCCTGGGCACTGACACTGCTGGTGCTGCTCGTTGTGCTGATGGCTGCTGTGTTGCTGCTAACCTGTTTACAGCCACGTGAGCCGGATAGTGGCTTGTTCCGGGTACCATTTGTGCCTGTGGTGCCGGCCATTAGTATCTTTATCAACGTATATCTAATGTTGCAGTTGGATACATGGACTTGGATACGTTTCGGCATTTGGATGCTAGTGGGTGAGTTGGGTTTGGAATTATGTAGTCTAAGTCAATTGCATGCTACTACTTTAATGCTACTAACTGTAATGCCTTAGGTATACCCATATTTATTGCATGCTGGTGTCTATACGATATCAAAAATCCACAGAAACGCAATCCCGAACGCATTGCATTCTATCGGACACTGCGTCCTCCCAAAGATCCGCAGCAGCCCGCAAAGATTGAGGGAAATGGTTATCACTCCAAGCTGAGCACGATAACAAACGAAACCCAATTGGTCCGTAATTCAAGCAGTTTGGATCAAATTCAAAACCTCAGCGAGGTCTATGACGAGCTCAAGGAGCACAAGAATGCCAACGGGAAAATCTTCTATGTCGAGGACACAAAGAGTGTGCATTCCAAGAGTACGCTGGATGCCAGCGATGCTCTTGCATATCCGGACGATGAGCACTCGGTAATAGCCATGCTGGATGATGTGCTCGATGCAGAGGATACACAGCAGCTGCACCTGGACCAGCAGCACATATTTGCGCGTAACTTTAGCATCGATTCGGAAATGTTGCCCAGCGTCATCGAGACGACAATTGTGGCCACGGTGCACAGCAGCAGCAGCGACGATGAGGTGGCCAGTCAGCGTTCCCTACAGCTGAACAGGCTCGAGGAGTGCACCCAGATGGCAAAACAAATGCTAAATGAGATGTTTGACAGTGTGTCATTCCACGAGCAGCTGGAACAGGCAAAACTACAACGGAATGCAGATGCAGCAGCTATGCCAAGTGCATTGAGTCAAGTGCAACTGAGGCGCATACCTTCAACTACATCGACTGCATCGCGGTCATCACTTGCCTCGGCTGTGGATGATCCGCTGCACTCGGAGAAGTTCAAGGACCGTTTGAGCCATCTCATCATGAATGCTAGCGCACAGAAACCCAAACGCATGGAGGAACCAGCTAAAAGGAAAGAAACTAAGCCGGTCATGAGGCCCCAGTTGAAGCAATCAAAAAGTGAAACTGATGTCCGACTGCTGTTGCTGCAGGCCATAAGAGAACTTAAAACGGACACTGATGAAGCTGTGCCTGTAACTCGAACTGGAACTGGAGCTGAAACTGGTACTGGTACTGGTAGTGGTAGTGTTACTATTGATGGTAATGGTAATGTTAATACTGATGCTGATGAGGCTGCAGCAGCAACGCCCAGGGCCTCTGGCCACATACCCCGTGCCCCGAAATTCGATCCAATTTTGTACAAGACCATAAACAGCATTAGTTTGCACAAACAGCGACCTAGTTTGAGCCGTGAGCTTGTCGTGGATGCCAAGAACGTGCAAGTATCTGCAGCCGCTCGCCATCTAGCAGCTGAAACCTCGCATGCCACTTCCGAACAGAAGCCAGAGACAGCAACAGTAGCAACAGAAACAGAATTAGCAACAGCACTAGAGCCGGTGCCATTCAAAGCGAAATTGGAGGCCATATTGCAGCGTGGCCCCTCGCATCGCCTGCAGCAACGTCCGGGAGCGGATGTGGTGATGCGCCGTCGGCCTCAATCGACATACATCGAGGAAACGCCAATTGAATGAGAGCACCTCTACCCTCGCAACCGCCAACCCTCTCCAAACGCCCTCGCCCTTAATTTACCATAAACCCAAAAGAGCGTTTGCAATTTGGTAGCATGTTGTACAGCTACACTGCAACAAAAAGTGTAGCTGTTGTTGAGCAAATGGAAAATGAATTTCATTTAAAGACATCGATCCCATCCTGGAGGATTCGTTTTAATAGTAAATCATTGTTTGAATTGTAATTCGTTGTCAAACTAATGCATTACTTTTTCGCGTAGTGTAGCTACTCACACCGTACTAATGTAATCTACTGTTAAGTAGTCGTAGCTGTAGTTGTAACTGTAGTTTGTTGAGCTAGTTAAATGCTAGCAATACTAGATGATAAGTGCTGAGCTGACTGTGCGCATTGCATCGGGAATTGCGTAAAATTCAATTGCGAAAATTCTGAATTTTGCGAGAGCCATGAAAATAACAAAATTTTCGCTATTACCAGTTAACTGAGCGAAATCAAATCTAATGAATGGACGATTACGGTTACGTCCTGGCTTTGCAAACTTCGTTTTTGATTTAAACTAAGTTTCTATATAGTATGAATTGGTCATTTTACATTACTTCTATGTAAATATTCTTTACTCAGCCAAAGAGTTTATCGCCAAGCCTTCAACCCTACATATTTTGATATTTATAATGTTACTACATACTATCTATCATATTGTTAGTTAGTTGTAGTTATTTTACTAGTATATCTCCATTAAAACCAATGTAACACTAGTCGCAATTAACCAACAGAATGGTATTATGAAACTTTGTGTAATTTATGAAATTGCATGTGCATGTTCTTTACCAAGTATTATATTATTAAAATCTATTTAAACTCCAATGCTAACCTTTTCAATTATTTAGGTCTATCGATATATTTCTTCTACGGACTGCCGAATAGCTATCGAGAATTGCGAAGACAACGTTCCGGCTGGCACAAACTCAAGTACAGCGAACATTTCTAAGGATCAATGGTGCTCAAAAGAGGACAAATTAGTATTAAGAGAATCTTCTACAGAAATGTAAAACAATGGATCAATTTTTATTAATTGCAGCGAACGACTAAATGCAAACACACACAAATTTAAGTATAATAACGGCTTATGAACATACATAACATAAACAAATACATACAAACATAGTAAATAGGAGTCCATATGGAAAACTTTTCGGCCTTAACTGTTGGACGGTACTTGGACGACATCTGCATAGCACAAGCTCTCATAATCGCATCAACATCATGATTGGTCAATGGAAGATCTAATCCCGTAAACTCTCTGATTAAAGCCCTTAGCTGCAAGGGTTCAGTCTGTACTGAGCGCGAGATCATTTTTGGTTTCAATTTAGTCTGTACAGATTTATCCACCTTCTCCATTATGTATCCGGAAGTAATTGTTATCAAAATACTTCAATTGTTTAGAAATCTGTCAATTTCCAACTGGACTTCAAAAATATATGCAAGCAAATATATATATAATATATTTTGAGTTTTATGTTCAAAGATTTGAATTTGAATACGATCTGTTATCAAGTGACTGAAATAGAATAATGCAGAGCATTGAAAGAAAAGCGAATAAAGTCAAAGCCAACTTGATAAATGTTCTCAATTTGTTGTTATAAATAAAAATCTAGTTGTAATTAATAAAAGTCAAATCTTATACCTTTTCCATAGTCAAGAAAGAGAGCATGTACATAAAGAAATGTTGAGAGCAACTGCAGCCGCTTCCGGAAAATGTAGATGCAATGAATGAGTCGAAAAAGAAAGAACGACTAAACCCAAGACGATCGTTAGTTTATTAATAACTCATGAATGGAACGTCATTGTCGTTGAATTCCCTAAAGGCCTTGTATTCTATTGACTTTGATTAATTAATTGATCTCTGCTGATCGCTAAAAAGGGAAAGAAACAGTAAAGAGGATGGGAGAGCGAGAGACTGAGTGGAAACTGAATGAGCGTGTGCCAAGAGACTAATGTAGTGGTGCCCCTCCCCTTTTTCCCCTTTCCTTTGTATTGCATTGATTTTGATTAGGTTGAACCATCCCCTGGGCTGGTCCAAATTGCTGTTCCCTTTCCCTTTCAGTCGTACAATCGATTTGTATGTAGGCAACATCAGACCTCTCTGATTTATGCGCCAGTTTTCTGGGCATTTCTTTGGTCAGGTTGATGATGCTGCTGCTGCCGCTGCCAGATTCCAGTTGCCAGATTTGTATAACCGCACAACTGGCGACTCTTTGGCGTCTGTGCTGGCTGTGGCTCTGGGTCTGGGTATGGCTTCTAAGGGGGTTGGACTGACTTTTTGTGCTGTGTAAGTGTAACAAATTGTAATCGTATTTGGCGGCATCACTGACGACTGCCGACTGCCGCATCTTTGCTTCTTACAGCTACTGCAAGGGCGGGGTTGACCCCGCATACTCCCCTTACTTTATTATTATTAACTTTGTTATGGTACGCACACACACACACACACACAGTAGTCTCAGAAGTCTCTCAACTCCCGCCAGACCCACAAGTCTCGCGCAATTCCCATTGTATGCCCCATGGTGATGTCGGTGGTGATGGTGATGGTGGTGGTGGTGCTGCCGCTATATCTACTTCTGCTGCTGGTGGTGGATTTTTTGGTTTGTTTTGGTTGCTTTTGCCGCTTTACTGCTTTGCTACACTTGCTGTCCGCCCCCTTTATCTAGTCAGGCGACCAAATAGTTTTATGGCATATTTATGAGCGCCAAAAACTTAAAGTCACTCCCCTGCTCATCAGGGCTAAGACTTTAAGACACCCGCACACTATACACCCATTCACCATTCAGTACTCACCATTCACTATTCACCATTCACTTGCGAGTCTCTGTGACAAATTGCAGAACCCCCAAAACTAATTAACACAGCTGCGAGAGTAAAGTCAATGACATAACTTACGTAGAACCAAAGAAAAAAGATTTCTTTCCATATACCCTATAACCAAGAAATGTAGACATATCTGTCGAGCTATTCAAAAGTCATAATATGGCCTTTAAATACGCTTAGTTTCATAGATATTTTATGACATTGTATTGTATATTTTTTTTTTTTGGGTATATTTCTCATAAAAATTTTCAAAAAAAAAATGCCACAATAAATCAAATCAGTGCAAAGATTGTTAGGGTATTAAATGGTCATATGTAAAGCTTTTTAGCTCAGCTCTAATAACATTCTCTTACTCCTTTTCATGCTTTTCTTGTTATTATACTCTCGGTTTTCCGTTTTCGGGTTTTCGGGTATTTTTGTGTTCACTCTTTCCACTTCGGTTACTGTTTCTGTTTCTCTGATGTTTTTGTTTGAAGTTAGTTAGTTCTGCTGGCCAAAGCGGCTTTTCATATTCATAAAAATTGCGAGTTTCCATTTCCATTCGCATTCACGAAAAACATAATCGGCTTACAGTCGCTACAACTGCGTATTGGATTCTCCATATCTCTATTTCTCTCTCTTTTTCTCTCGCTTCCTCTCCACTCTTTCTCTGTCTCTTGCTCTGCTTGGACACACAATTTGCTTCATTCTTTTTGATATTTGTCATATTTTTTTTCCTTCCATTCTTTTTCCAGTTGTTTTTTCGTTCGCAACGTGAATTGTTTCGAAAATTAAAATATGTGTGTAGTTTTAGTCCCGAAAAACCTAAAGCGGAAATTGTCAACATTTCGCAGCCCTACAGTTCAGGTAACATGCGGGCTTATACATACATACATACATATATAGTGCATATGTGTGGGTTCACAGTGAGAGTACGTCTGTGCAACCTGCATAGAGAAACCCCTTGGTAGGAGAGTCATGTGTGCCGCTTTGGCCGAACCAAAGTCAATGGGCACTCAACGAAAACATTTTGTCAAAACATAAAGGCGGCTGCCACTGTACGCAAAGTGGATCAGTGGAAACAACAAAAAAAGAGAAGGAGAAGAAGAAGAACAAAAATAACAACAGATTCAGTGATAACAATGACAACAGCTGCCGGACTGCAGGTAGCATTAATCCCATTCTAACTGTCTAACTACCAACTGCCAACAGCCGACTACCAACTGCAATTGGTATTGGTATTGGTATTGGAATTGCAACTGCATGGATTTCACTGCCGACAAAAAAGGATTAACATTTGGTTTAGCAATTTGTTCAATCGGCCATGCCAGCTACCAAATGCATTCATGAATACACTCGAATGCGTTCTCTCTCCTCTTTCTCTCTCTCTGTTTCTGTGCCTTCTGTCCATTCATACTCTATGCCTAATCCTCTGGTTTAGGCCGGGTCTACGTCAAGATCTGACTCTGTGGTCTGTCAGTTGAAGAAGTTGCATATGCTAAGCACTGATTGCATTGTTTGGCGCCTTAGAAATGATGCAGTAGCATTTCTAGCAGGGATTGAGTTTGCATAAGAGTTGATTTTAATGGGTTTAGAATGAGATTATGTGGTTGCAGTGGATAAATGCAGCTGCATTTGTTCAATCAATGAAGTCCAACGATCGAAAACCAACTAATTAAAGCGAATGATCAAAGCGAACGTTAGTTAAAAGTAGAAGAACGATAATCATAAACAAATGATAGACTAAAACGAACGACGAACAAAAAACAAACGATTAACAGTGAGCGTTAGCATAACATTAAAGAAGTAGAAGAAGAAGAAAAAGAAGCAGAAACGATAACAGAAGAAGAACTGTAAATGTTGCACAGCGTACAAAAAGGAACAGCGAATAGCTGAGAACAAAAACAGAAAATGATCGAAAACGTGTGAAGAACTGTAAAGGTTGAACAGTGTCCACAGAGCAGTGAACATTGCAAGAAAATATAATAATTACACACTTCTGCTTAATTAATTAATTAAGTGTTTGGTAAATAGAAATATATATTTTTTTAATATATTCTTATATAACATAAATTTCCCAAAACTTATCTACAAAATACCAAAATAATCAACATTGACAAAATATTTTCTGGAGACATTCCGTGGCTTTAACTTTATGCACTGAAATAAAAATTAAGGTAGATATTTTAAATATCTTTTGAATATTTCCGAAATTTCACATTTTTGTTCAGTTTTTGCTTTAAAATACTGGATTTGTCCACTGAATATGTTTAAAATTTTGTAAATGTTCGTTAAAAACGTTCCTTGAAATAAATCACTCAATGTAAACTATACTATACTCTACTTCAATTAAGTGTGTATTCGTCATTATAGGATATCCTAGTAGAGTACTTTACTTCAACAGTTTTTCCTAGAATACTTCATTGCTTTCAGCATACAAGAATCAATAGGACCCATTGTTTATTATTTATTTTGCAATTTATATTTTCGACTGTGGTAATTGAATTATTTACCTTCTGGTTTCCATTCGTACCTCCAATATCTTCAATTTTAAAGTGGCTTTTGTAATACCTTAATCACAATTTGTTTGAATTTCATTATAATTCGCTTGATTTGGGCACAGCACCTCGTACACAGTTTTCCCATTTTCCCCTGTTTCCCAGTGCATTTCATGGCTCTGTGTCCATGCCCATGCTCAACATAATTGCTCCTTTGTCATTTGCCACAACAAGAACGATAAGAATGAGGAACAACAATGAGCACTGAACATAACGAAATGAAAATGAAAATGAAATAAAATGAAAAAAAGAAAAAAAATTGAAGAAGAGAAGAAAACCAGAAAAATAATACGCTTCTGATTTTCTACTCGACTTCAATTGATTTTTATGGCCAGTTCATCGTTTTGGCCTGTTTCTGTTGTGTTCTGTTCTCTCTCTCCCTCTCTCTCTCTTTCGTTCTTTTTCTTGTCACATTCCCTCATTCTTCTTATTGTGCAGTCAGTTCTCAACAATCCTCCTTTTCACTCTACACCATTTATCTTGGCTTGGCCTTATAGTATTCTTTTCTTTTCTTTCTCGTTTTGCTTTATTCCATTCAATTCTCTTTTTTCTCTCTGTGTGTCGACAAATGGTTTGCTTGTCATAACCTTTTTAATTTTTTCGTTGTCCGAGTGCTGAGTAGTGAGTACGAGAGTATCTTGTATCCTAGCTGCTGCTTCTACATTTTTTAAGAAGAATAATATTTACAGAGCACGCACAATAGACCTAGGCAAGCCATCCATACTCTCCATCTCCTACGACTCCTACGACATTCTGCATTGTTTTCACACTGAAATTCCTTGACAATGAGCACGTTATTGAGCTCAAGATGCGCCAAGAGACATACACAGAGAGAGATAGAGAGAAACATAGTGAGAGAGAGAGAGGGAAGAGACAGTTGTGAACAGAACTGAAGATTTCTCTCCGTGTGCATAGAATACCAAGTAAGCAGTCGGTCGGAGCAGCCAACCAATTCAAATTCAATTTGCCCCATTATTTGAGGCCCATTGTTCATGTGAAATTCTGCTCCTACTTCTACGTACCACTACCATCATCTCAGCCAGGAGTTACATACAATGCACTCAGTGGCTTTTAGATGCGTACGCAATGCACTCAGAGAAATAATCATAGCTGTTCTATAGATTCATAGATTTCTTTGCTGGAGATACATATTCTTAGGACGAAATTTTATTAATTTATGCATGATTCGAAACAGTTGAAATTAATTAATTTTTATTTTATTATTATTATTTGTTTAGATTTGTTTGAAAACAAATTAATTGTCTTTCAATATTTGTTTATTTGTTTATGGATAATTTTGAAAATTTTATTTTCTTTAATATGTTTCTTTATATTTATAATATTTTAAATGAAATTCAACGTTTTTTTTTATAATTTTGGTTTAATTGAAAAATTCTATATTCTATTCTATTGTGTATTTTTTTATGAACTTAAAATTTTGTGTGTGAACTAATCGAATTTTTCGCTGAGTGTAGACCTTAGGCTGCCAAAGAGACTGCAATGCAAGTTAAGTGCAATACAAAAGGCGGCAGATTAAAAATAGCAAAGAGATGAGCAAAAGATGAGAGGCAGCTCCTCCCTGCCCCGCTCAGCCCTTCACCACCACTGCGGTGCCCTGCACTAATGCCTGGTTTACTGCCCAGCCTCTGCGCCTTTTTTGCAAATGAGGAAATGTGGTGCAGAGTGCAAACGAAAGTGAGAAAGAGATAGATAGAGAGAGGGAGAGAGAGAGAGAGAGAGAGAGAAAGGGGGATAGTGAGAGAGAGAAAGGGAAATACTAAATGAATGCAATAAGTAAATAACAAAATGTCGTTAGCATTTGTGACTGACACTCACAGCAGCCAGGAAAAGGAACCGAAACAGAGAAACTATCAGATAGATAGAGAGAGAGGGAGAGAGAGGGGTAGACAGACAGGGAGCTGTGGAAAGTAAGTGAAAGAGGGACAACGGAGAGCAGAGATATGAAGAGAGAAACAGGACAATGGCAAATGGCAAATGGCAAATGGCAAATGCCTGTGACTGCTGCGAGCCTTCACTGCAATGGGTTGCCCGTTCTTGACGTTCTGCTCCTTATTTGGCCTCAATGCAGCAGTTGTAAAAACAACAACAACAACAATAACAGCAGCAACAACAACAACAACAACATCAGCAACAATAACTACAACAACAACAACAATATCTCACAGCTGTCAACAGCAACAAATTGCGCGCTAAGCTGACATTAGATTTTGCGCTATGTAGACCGCATGGCAGAAATGGGTCTACTATGATACATGGCCCATAAAATGCTGCTGGAACCCCCCTACCACCGCCCCAAGGGTTCCAACTAAACTAGTCTGAGCTCTTTAACTGGACTTCTGTATTGGAGCAACATAAATTATTGTAGCAATGGCCATCGAAAAAGAATTAATAAATTGCAGCTTCAATTTATTTTGTTTATCTGCAAACCAAATGAGATCTTACATTTCCGCTCTCTCTTTCTCTCTCTCTCTCTCTCTCTTACCAATAGCTGAATTAACATATTGTAAATCATTTGAAAAATGATAAGAGCTTGTATAATGGCCATCAATGCGCATAGACATTATGTCAACATTTTATTTTTATGCCAATAAAATATTTATGAAAATATTCTAAATTTATAGCTAACATTTAAAAGGACTTAACACATTTATTAACTTAGATAGGTTAAATAAAAATTAATAGAAATAAACATAATTATTGCTTAAATTTCAAGAGATTTTTAGATAGGAATGTATAGTCCCCATAAACGGAATAACTTTTGTAAATATCAATAGGTTTATTTTTAAGAAACTTAGATATGTTTAAACTAAGCAAACAGAATAATTTTGAATTAAATTGTGACAATAATTTAGCGATATAAAATTATTGAAAAATTGTCATTTATTTTAACAGATAATTTCATTAATCTTAAAGAATTTTTACATTAATTAAATAAGTGACTTTTAATTGTTATTAATTTCAATAGATTTAACACTTTTGCACGCTTAAAATTATTACAAAGAATTGCATACATTTAAAAAAAATAATTAATTTTTGTAATTGATAAAAATCAAGTCTATATAAACAATAATCATTTTAAATGCTCGTTAGACAAACTCTTTAGCTTTGTTAATTTTTGCAAGAGCATTAGCTAATTATGATTTTTTTTTAGTAAACGCATTAGAGCGTCTAATTTGGGCATTATGTGCATGTTGGCCTAACATTAACTAATGCTCTGCTGTAGCCTCTAAATTCTTTCTAGTCTCTATATAATCTCTCTTTCTCTCTTTCTCTCTTTCTATCCTCTATCCTCTCTCTGTCTCCCAGTCTGCTTGTCTATTATGGAGCTTTCATTTTAGTGCCGCATTGCGCTAGCTCGTTTAGTTGACGTGTGCAAAGTTTTGCATCCCCTCGCTCTGCCCCTGATTCAACACATCAAGTAGCAATCATATTAACTGGGCCTAATTGTCAACACACAGTGCAAAACAACGAGGCAGCAGCAGCAGCAGTAACATCAGCTCGGAGCAGCAATTTCCCCTCTGAAACTGGACAACTGGACAAAGCTGGACATTTTGGCCAGCTCTGGCCCTGGAGGCTGTTGCGGGTGCCAGCTTGTTAACAAGTTTGCAGCGAGCCGTTAACGCTGCTGGCCAGGCTACAAATATGCCACATAGCTTGCACTCTCTCTCTCTCTTTCTCTCTCAATCTCTCTTTCGCTCCCTCCCTCCCCCTCTCCCCCGTTCTCTCTCTCTCTCTCGTGTTTGGCCTTCTGTTAGGCAAATGTGCGCATTTCAAATGCTCATTAGCCACAAATTTTTCGACACTAAAAGTGCGTTAGTTGCCATTGGCAATGTTACCAATTGCCAATTGTGTATGCTGTCCGCTGTCCGTTGTCTGTCCTCGCCTGTCCCCTGTCCGTTGTCCGTTGTCTGTTGTCAGTTGTCGATTGGCACGTGAGCATTTCGTCCAGTTCCTGCTGATTGCCTGGCAGACACATTACACAACTGCCAAATGTCCGATTGTCTATATGTCCACACTACGTTTCTCACTCTGTCACTCTGTCACTTTATCCTCTCTCACTCTGTCACTCTCTTCCCTCTACCCAATCTCTCTCTCTCTCTCTCTTCTGTCTCCCATCTTTACACTGTTTCTATGCTTCTGGCTAATGTGCAAACGCTAACTAACTAACTGAGCGACTAACGCGATGCTAACAAGGCATACACACACGCACACACACACGCACACACACATTCGCACACATATTTGCTTACATTTCAACACATGACACACCGTGATGCCACGCCCATTTACAAGCACAATTACAATTACAACTACAATTACAACTACAACTACAACTACAACTACAACTACAACTACAACTACAATACAACAAAAGCCGCCCAACAAAATTCTCATTGTTCGCCATTATCAATTCCTTTAGTATTCAAATGCTCATTTCACTTGCTCTTCTGGTTGTTGTTGTTGCTATTGTTATTGTTGTTGTTGTTGTTATTGTTGTTGTTGTTGTAGTAGTTGCAAATGGCATTACGCGTTTTAAGCGTGAAACCGCGAAATTAAGCACTGACGATGATGTTGATGACGAGAGACGACGTCGACGTCGACGGCGGCGTTGGCGTCGGCTTCGCTGCCTGCCAGCCACTTGTCAACAAGACTTCACTTCAACCTCAGAGCAATACCAGTTACCGTCCTCCCCCTTCGCCTACATACCATCATAGAGCCACCCACAGAGCTCCACCGATAGCTAGAGCTTATCCAATCTCATCTTCATGGCACATGCCACCCACTTGTCTCTCGTCTCCTTTCTCTTGTCTCCTTTCTCTTGTCTCTTGGCTTCAGCTCCACCCACTCGACTGACACCCCATCAAATTGTATGCAAACTAATCACACGCAAGCATTTGATGCGTTTAAAACATACACACATACATACACACACACATACACAGAGATAGATACAAATACGATAGAGTATTCGCTTAGTTATATGCCGAGGTTGATTTGAAAGGTTTGACTTTATTTCATTGCATATATTAACTATATTTAATATAATATTGATCACCTTTTTCTAAGAATTATTCTTTTAAGATTTTAATATTTAAAGGTTATTAAGCTTCAGTAAAAATTTCGTATTTTATATTGATTTATAAATTAAATTAAGAATTAATACTTTTATGCATTTTACATATTATTATTCACCAAGTATTTCATGAATTTCAGCTGAAATAAATAACTAAATTAATCAATAGTATAAAAATAACAAATATTACATTGAATTTAAAAAGAAAATTTTTAAATTTACAGTATATTTATAGAAATTTTGAAAATTCATTTAATATATAGAGAAATAAAATGCATTTAAATAAAGTATTTCATGAATATGATGAGATTCATTTATCCATTAATTATTATAATTTTTTTAGTTTTATTATGCGAAATTAAACTTAAAAATCTGATAAATCAAATAAAAATAAATAAAATAAATTTGTATTATTTAGTTTTATAAACTCTGCTCATTAGTACGTACAAAGTACTCAAGCAACCCTCGCTGAAGCTGATGACAGAACTGAGCTGAACTGTGGAGAACTGAGTTGAGCAGAGTTGGTAGATGTTCGCTGTTAGCTGTTAGCTGACGCTGTTCATCTTTTATAATGTTGGTAATTTGAACATTTCAAATCAAATCTAAACGTCAGTTGGTTAGCAGCTGCGGTTCACTTGGCTCGAGGACGTGCAGGCTGGAGAGGAACTGAGGAGCTGCTGAGAGCGTGGTTAGAGCAGCAACAGAATGAAAATGAGAATGAGTAAAGGAATGGATGTGGTAGGGGCTAGGAGGCAAGGAGTAAGGGAAAATTGGTAAGGGTAAGGGGAATGGGTATGATAAAACCGGGAGAATGAAGAAATTGGCGCCAAATGGAAATTGTCAACGGGCATTGAAATGAAAGTGCAGATTGGAAAATGGCAGCAGCAGTGGCATAGAGTGAAACGAAACCCAGAGGCAGTTTTGATGACAACCAGGCTACCACAAGCTTTATGCCATCTCACTCTGCTTATAGGAGAGAGTGGGGGACAGAGAGGGAGAGAGAGAGAGAGAGAAAGCGAGAGATCCTTTCAATGTTGGCTTGCATAATAAATCGACTTGTAAATGCAATAAATTTTCAATTGGTGCCACCAAAGGCGCGCATTGAATTTAAAACGCTTTAAGCTTGCAACATAATGAAGAGCCAGAGCGCAGACAAACAGACAGAGAGACAGGCAGACAGACAGACAAACAGACAAACAAACAGACAGGCAGACATACAAAGATAGAAACAGGGCCAAGCTGGACTAGAGAGCGCGGGAGAAGCTGCTACTAGCTCGGAGAAGCAACGCCAAAAATGTGCAGAACGTGCGAGAGGGAGAAGATTGAGATGAGAGAAAGAGAAGGGAGAAAATAGGGAGAAGATAAAGGAGAAGCAATAGCAGAAGCAAGTGCCAAGCGAAAACAAGAAAACAAATCACGTTTTAATTTTGTTTAACTAAATACGAAAATCGCACACAGAGGCGCTGTCTCTGCCGTGAGCATAGTAAGGGGGGAGGGGTTATTGTATGCTCTTAGGGATATTGGGGAGTGTTGGGTCTATGGTAGCTACCATGGTTGCCTTGTGCCTGATGACGTGCAACTCTCGTCGCCATTTTGTGCGCTGTCATGCCGCACACAATTAAAGCGCTCCCGCTTCTCAATGGCAGCCAGAATGCTGCTACCGTCTTCCCCTTGCCCCTCTCCCCCACATGCTACTACCTTCATGGCCCCTCTCGCTTCTTTCCCCCATCACTCTCACGCTTTTGCTAAGCTTCAGTCAGCTGCGCTCACGTCTATCTCGAGCGTCTAGTTGTAGGGAAATTAAATTAAAATTCACTTGTACGCAAAGTCGAGACACAAGACGCAAGTTCCGGGAGCAAGGGGAGTGTGAGCGGAAGATTGGGAGTGTCGGGTAGCGGCACAGGCAAGTCAGTAAGTCAGCGTGCGATTGGAAAGCAGAGCAGATTTTTCGCCTTTTCCTTTCAGTTATGCGTTCGTCTTTTATATCTATATATATATATGTGTATATTTTTTAAGAGCCCGTATTTTAAAAATCCCGAAGGGTCTATTAAGTTTATTCGCACATTCTTTAATGACAATGATAAATATAGACAAATTTTGTTTTAGGCACAGATTATTTTGTACAATAATATTGTTTACAAATGTCAATAATACAGTACTACACCGAAAATACTGTGGGAAACCTTTCCGACTCTTGCATTATTTTAAGGATCTCTGCTATACAACACTGAAAATACTGTCGGTCATGGTCCCTACCCACTCACCCTCACTCATTCATTCACTTACACCATTCTCGCCCGATATATATCAATTATGCATATCATCAATCGAAATCGATTACCAAAATTGGTAAACATTACTGAATACTAATACTGACCCAAATATACTTCACTGTACCGAAAATACCAAATTCCAGGATCCTGCTATACGGGTCCGTCCCTACTGTTCAATATTTTTTTGTTTTTGCTTTTTTTTTTTTGGGTTGAGCAACAAATTAATTCGTTGCACTGTCTTTGGGTAGAGCGAAAACTATGCTAATGATATACGAAATTGAAATTTCCCCAAAGAAATATGCTAAACTATTGCAAGCAATTTTCCCGATGCCATAAGTTGGTTAAATGCTGCATGCTTAAACAGACAGAAGAGAAATGTCTTACTTTAAGACTTAAATGCTTTATACAATCAAATAAAATCGGACCTAAATATTGTAGATTGTAAATTGTCATAGATTTGATATGAAGTGCCTCGTTTTCAATCACAACGAACTTCATCATCGATGGCATAATACATATTCCACTTAAAATCAGCTCCAACATTTATGAACTCTACAAACTATGCGAGTGGTGAGGTGAGGGGGGGCTGGGTTATGACTGGGGTGCAACTGCTGCAGAAGGTCATGATAAATGACACCAAAAGTATCAAAATACACGAAACTAAATAAAGTATGCCAAGGCGAAGCGACACAGAGAGACCAAGGCGAGACTGTAAAAATGTCCTTAGCCGGAACACTTAGGATTCTTAAGATGTACACAGAGAGAAAGAAAGAGATATAGAAGAGATAGAGAGAGAGAGAGAGATGGAGATGGAGTAAGTGATGGAGTGAGGGTCTACGTAGCGCCAAGGATATGACAGCTGCTGCTAAGTACCCATTGGCAGGGGCGTTAGATTTAGTGCCTTGCTATCAGACAGAATGCAGGCAGTATGCAGATCTATATAAGTATAGTATACTATAATACATATATACACATATACCGTATATACGTACGTTATGGATATGATGAGCTATGCAGCACAAAAATTTTGTGCTGGCATTTTTACGACTACAAGAAAAACCTTTTTTCTTTGCCTTGGCATCGAAATAAAAAACAAAAACAAGAGGCAGACAGACAGTCAAACAGACAGTCGGACGGACAGTCGGACGGACAGACAAACATACAGACAGACACACATACACACGCCCTTCACCTTGGCCCCCAAACGCCTGTCAGCATCTTATTGAGCGCACATAAGCACATTAGCTGCGGTTTTATGTGCTCTCGGCTACAGTTGCAGCCACAAGATACAGATACCCATACACTCAGATACACATACACACTCATACAGATACACATGCCCATACAGCTACACATGTATCTGTGGCTATGGCCATGCCAGACTGCAGTCAGTTGCAGCGGGCTCTGCCTTTTTTTTTTTTTGGTAGTGAAACTAATTTCGACAAAGCGAAAAACAGGAAAAGGATAATTGCCGAAAAGAGTGTAACATATGGTAGACAGTGTAGCCGACGAACCCATATGCCATATGGTATCACTCGATAACAGCAGCACCGACTCTCTCACTCTCTTACTCTAGCTCCCTCACTTCTTTTGATTCCTAATAGTCATTCCTTGCTCTGGGCCTTTGGTGCCGCTCGTCAGTCAGCCGGCACGGATTTGTCATGATCTCGTTTATTTTATGTTACATTGTGATAAATAGATTCAAGAGAGACGAAGAGAGAGAGAGAGAATGAGGTAGATCGTTTGACTCGTTGAGGATCCGCCTGTTTTTATTATGCCCAGAGTTTTTTGGGCATCAAATTATACTTGTCCGAGAGCCGTAATATGGAACTTGTTAAGACGATACAGGGGTTCGGCCCCACGAAAAACTGTTCAGTCATTTCCTATGTTTTCGATGCGGCCATAACATTTGAATTTCCCATAGATAAGCTAAGCAGCTTGTTTTCAAGAAAATTGAATATTAGAGATAGGCTACCAGAGAGAAAGAGAGATCAGATTAGATAGCTCTACGATTATAATCATGTTGCTCTTGTTGTTTGCTCTAAAAGGTGTGAAGATGTTAGATTGCATGTATTTGATCTCTAACAAGCATTGGCTTTTATTTTGCCATAAGAAAACTCATAAAAATTACATTAAAATTGTAACGAAATGCGGGAAAACATGCAACATTCCAACTTTTTACATGTTCAGAGTTATGTAAGCGCATGAATGTATAGTAGGTATTCACTGTACAGGAGTCGGTCTACCTGACACGATGACAGCAGCAATTGTTCCAATTGAGCTAAAGCCGATTTAAGTGAAAAAAAAAAAACAAAAATAAAAAGAAGAAAATGCGAAACAAGATATAGTTAGTGCTGCACAAAGATTTCTCTTTTTTTAACAATGCAGCTGCCACATGTTGCACGAGTAGTGGCAAAAGGTCCTGCTGTTGTACGTCAATAGGATTTATGACCCTTCAAACGGCACTCACACTTATAACATGCCGGCTGTTGTGACAATAACAAGAAATTTGAAACCCCCCCGATAATGACAGCACTACGAAAATCGGTTAAGAAGTTAACGTGAATTGAAAAGTTGTTACAATGCTTGGCATTTGGAGTTACTAATACCAATTTGCTACCACTTCCGTTAGGAGTGGATTTTCCTGTTAAGCAGTAAGATGATATCCAGTCAAAATTCACACCATATTTTCTGATTAAAATGAAACTGAAAGAGATTCTCAAAAACCAGAGAATACTGTGAATTAAAAAAACAATGTAGAAGAAAGAAATAGCCTCGGAAAAGGATAAGATATTCTAGAATTTAGGCAAATGTTGTTATAGGGAGAACTGTAACAGAACTGTTTATTTTGCGGGGTTCTGCAAGTGGATGTTATGTTAAAACGTTGTTAACATGGACAAGTTTCGATAGAACTCTAAACCTAATAGGGTTTTGAGAAGAGAATGGCGCTAAAGTTATGTTAAGCCACTGTTAACTTGGTAGGTTTCGATAGAACTGTAAAACTAGCAAAGGTTCTGAAAGGGAATCTTATGTTAAGCTGTTATTAACAGACAGAAATATTAGCTCTATAGGATTCTGGAGGAGAATGTTATGTTAAACCGCTGTTAACAGAATTAAGCAAGGTTCTTTTAGAATTACGCTATTAAAAGCATTTCAATTTACAATTATTCTGTAGCAATTTACAATTATTCTGTTATATAAACATTTAATTAAGTATATATAGTAACAGTTTAAACTCATATATAAAGTATAAAGTTACAGAGTGATTAGAAAACAGCAGAGACTTCATTAAATACAAAGCTAAGGATGCAGGTATTTGTAATTTGCAGCTCTGGAACTCGAATAACTTTCAGATCGCACCTGTCCAATGCATATCAAAGCTGTCAATATGCTCACACACATACAGGGTATATGTGTGAGTGTGTGTGAATGTGTGTGTTTTGTGTATGTGTAGATGTGCTTGACTAGAATTTGACAATGACAGAATTATTCGAATTCTGAAAACTGTAACACAATTTGGGACTGGGACTCTTGAGCAACAAAATATTTGTGCACTTGTCCAATATGTTCTGTCTGTCTGTCTGTCTGTGTGTCTGTCTGTGTATCTGTCTGTGTATATTGGTGATTTTGTGATTTGTGTATTATAAATGCGATAATCAAATGCATGGAATGTGACACCAGTTGTTGTTGTTGTTGTTATGTTACAGGGCTTCCCAATGCTGTCAAAATGTTTTGGCCAAAAAGCTGAAAATGTGTCAAATCGATAATTGAGCAACACACAATATGAATGTGAGTGCGAGTACAAATACACAACTTGGACTCAATTTGAAGTGAACTCAAAACTTAACAGTTCTCTGTCTCTCTTTCTCTCTCTTTCTCCTTTCTCTCTCTCTCTCTCTTACCTCTCTTGTGGTTTCAGTGCGAATGCAAATTGTCAATTAGGGCTTCATCATGATTTTGCCAAAGCCTGATGATGATGATCATTCTCCAAAAAGTGTAATTATTACCACTGTCAAGCACTTCAAAATACATGTGGCAATATGTGGAAAAACACTTATGTAAATTAACAACAACTACTACAAAAAATAACAACAACAAAAGCAACAAGAACAATGCAAACCATAAAGTTAAGGCCAGAACTATGCATTCAGTCTAGGCCTTAGACTCTTATCCAGCGACTCTTAGTCAAATCTGTATTCGGACTGTGGCAACAACAAAAACAACAACAGCTGGAAGAAGAACAAGAACAACAAAAAGAACTACATAAATCGAATTATGTGAGCACAAGGAGCAGGCACTTAAGTGTCCTCTTCTTGCTTGTTTCTTGTGCACTTTAAATTTCGCTAGCCCTCTCCTTTTCCCTCACACACTTACTCAATCTCTGTATCTCTCTCTCTCTTTCTCTCTCTCTCTCTCTCTCTCTCTCTCTGTCTTAACATCTATGCGCCACATATAAAATTCTACTTCATTTGTCTAATTCTCGTTGTCGTCTAGAGCCCTACACAAAACGCATACACACACACGCACACACACACTTAGAACACACAAACACTCACACACACTCATACCACATACTCACACGCACACTCACAAACACACTCACACTCATACTCTTAGCCACACACTCATACTAACGAACGCACTACTCAAAATACAAATGAAAGTAAATCCTTGGACTAAGCCTAGGCCACTGTAGTTGTGCTTGCCTCAACGAGTGTGCCTTGGTGTGTGTGTGAGTGTGTTGGTGTGAGTGTGAGTGTGTGGTATGAGTGTATGTGTGCGTGTGTGTTGGTGTGTGGGCGTTTGTGTGTGTGTATGTATGTGGGTGCGGCAAAGGATAATCTGCATTTGAATAAGAGCATTTTAGTGTTCCACATATATATATATTTTTTTTCAAACTACTTACTTGGAGAGTGTGTGCGGCACGCCCATACGCCCATGTGTTGGCAAACAGTCTGACAGTCTGACGTACATGTGGACAAAAGGACATACGAATAGGCCAGACACACGGACAGACACAACGGTTGGGTCAGGCAGGCTGTCAGCCTTTTGGCAGTCTTTGATACCCTAACAAAACTTAAAGATCTGAAAATTCAGAAAGACTTAAAGTTTGTTAATGGATTCCATTTTATTTTTATAAATATATAATTTGTAATGGTATAATTTTTTATATAAATATAAATACATTTTTATTTTAAAATTAGGTTTATTAAATATTTGTTCTTCCAAAAATATTTATATTTATTTTTATTTTATAGTTTTTATAATATAGTTGTATTAAAAAATTATTCGTAAATTCTTTTAAAGAGATAAAATTTTATATTGCATTAATTTAAATAAATTTGTATGACATTTAGAATCAAATACATAATATATACATTAATATCTATGCGGTTTGTTATTTTATTTCGTATGTATAATTCTGTTTTATTTTAATAAAAAATTTATAATATATGTTATAATAAATTATTTAAATATTTATTTTATTTATATATTTTAAACATTTAATATTTTGTATAATATTTTAATATTTACACAATTTCAATAGTATTTTAATATTATTTCGTAACGTATTTGTTTTATTTTAAAATATATTTTATTTTATTATTATTAATTATAAATATTTGATTTGACTTTTCATAATTTATATACTATAATAATTTTTAAAATATTTTTTTATGAATTTTTTAGCTCCCATTTGTGCTAGTTAGCGTATTAAAGCATTTCATAGCTGTCAATTAATTTGTGTGTTCAACTTTCTGTAGATTTTTGTGTCTTTTATTTGGCTCTTATATTTTATTTGCAACCATTTGGAAGAAGTTTTTTGTTTTTGGGACTCACTCACTGCTATCGCTACTCCCACATCTCCCCTCCTATCTCTTCCAATTCTCCCATCTCTGTTAGTTTGTCTCTGTGAATTTGTCTCTGCGTGGGGCTAATGTGCCCAGCCCTGGCACAGTGCTTTAAAATAATCGATTTTCTCTCTAATTTTGTTGTCGTCGGTCGTCGATGGCTTCGATGGCGTTGGTTGTTTTTTGGGCCTGATCCTTGGGTTTGTAGTATTTGGTATTTGGCCATAGATTTCTTCTGATTTGACAGTTTGTATTTGTGTGTGGCTGTGTGTTTGTGTGTTTGTATATGTGTGTGTCAAAGCCAACTGACAATGTGGAAATTAATATAATTTGCCTGATTTTTGTGGGGCTCTTTGGCTGTTGAGGCTGTGATGTCTCGCCCTGAGATTTGTTTTGGCACACAAATCGCAAATCAAAATCAATTTGAAGCAACACACACAAACAATGCCACAGAAAAAGAAAAAAGTAGAAAGAGGAAACAAAGCAAAATGAAACAAAACAAACCGCAAAAATGGGGACCAAAGGCAGCAAAATGGAAAGAAATTCTGTCAATTGCCGCTGCTACTGATAAGGCGCACACTTTCTCCAGCTTCTTCACCACCCATTGATGCCACACCCACTGCCTTAATCTCTATCAATCTCTCTGTTTCCCTCACTCCATATCTCTCTCCCTCTCTCTCTCTCTCTCTCTCTCTATGTCTCTCTTTCTCTGTATTTCTCTCACTCCTTTTTGCCCTTTCTTTCTCTTTCAACTGGCAGATTAAACTAATTGATAAAAATGTCGCCCGTTTTCTGCACGTTGCCAGCGTACGTGGCATGCCACAATGTTGCACGGTTCTCCATATGTGTGTCTATCTCTCTCTTTCTCTCCTTCTCTCTGTGTTTGTATTCTGTCTCTGTTGCTTGTTTTTGTAATTTATGTAAAATAGCAACGTGTAAGTCGCAATTTGTTTGTACTCGGGTCAATGGCACACATACCACCACGTACCCCTCAGGTTCTCTCCTTACCCACCCCTGCTCCTTCTGGCATGCCACGCCCCTGTGCCGCCTGGCAACGCGCAGGCCAACAACATGTCTTGACTTTTAAATCCAAATGTATTAAATTTCCATGCCAAGTTCTGTTGACTGTCTTCTGTTTTATTTGTTTCGTGAGAGAGATCGAGAGAGAGGGGGGATAGAAAGAGAGTGAGGGAGAGAAAGATAGAGAGTGAGAGACAGAGAGAGAGAGAGACAGAGAGAGAGAGAGAGGGCAAGCTGCACAACAAGCGTAGCAAAGCTGCAGCAGAGTCCGCAACGCAAGTGCCCCTGGCATTGCCGGCTATGAGTGTGAGTGCGAGTGTGAGTGTGTGTGCGAGTGTATGAGTATGTATGAGTGTGTGTGAGTGTGCCTCTGTTTGTGTATATATCTCTGTGTATGTTATATGCTCATCTGGTTTGCCTCATGCAGCACATTTGGCATGGCAGCAATTATTCAACAAAAGCTACTGACAATTATGGCACCAACAACCACACACACTCACAAACACTCACACACACACACACACACACACACACACTTACACTCACAGAGAGAGAGAATGAGAGAGAGAGAGAAGGAACAATCGTGGCAGAGGGACTCATTGTAGTCGCTGAGCTCCAGCACGCTGCGAGGGTGGCATCGCAAGTTCTCCTACTACTTTTGCTGGCGCTGCCTCATAATGAGGCAAATTGCAAATATCATAACTCAACAGAAAAAAGAAGAAAAAAGCCAGTGCTCCTTGGAGACTATGCTTTTTTTCATTCACATTTTCTTTTCCTACTTCCTATTTCCTTTTGAATTTTGAATTCATTTTGTAAATTGATTTCATGCTCTGTTTCTTATTTTTTTTTATTGCAGCAAAAGAAATCCATAAATCTGTTCAATTGGCCTAAGTTTAGAGCGAATATGGTTTATGATCTATGATTATGGCATTATAATTGAAGAATTGATTAAGTTTCATGGACGCACAGTTAAAAGTAAAGTCAAAGTAACACCTCTTATTGGAAAGCTACTTATTACATATAATTTAAATTTAAATTAAATTTAAAAAAAAATCAATAAAATATAATTATTAACTTAAATGACAAGATTTTTAAAAATTATTATAAATTATCAAAATTATTTAATTATAGATTAAAGTTTTAATAAATAAATTATTTGTTTTTAATTATTTAATCATTAAGATTTCTTAATTTTTCAAGCATTGATCTTGCTTTATAATAAATGAAATCCCTAATAAATTGATTTAAATAGTATGGTAAATTAATTAACTTAATTTACTAAAATTACTTAATTAAATATAATTCACTTTTTTACCTGCACATAGAGCTTGTAGCTTAGTTTAATTTGTTTATAATGAAATTAATTATGTTATTTATATATCTAATTGCAGCAATTGCTTACTCAGCCCTCTCACTGTACACTCTCTTTCTCTCTCTCTCTCTCTCTCTCTCTCTCTCTCTCTCTCTCTCACACACACACACACACACACATTCACACACCTGGCTGAGTGTATGGCTGGTAAAACCAGAGTAACAACAACTGATACAACCACAGAGAACAGCAGCTGCTGCCAGGTTCCTCCTCTCCATCCATTTGTTGCATCTATTCACTGTGTCCCTCTCTCTCTTTCTCCCCCCCTCTCTATCACTCTCACGCTCTGTATATGTACGATTGTCTGCGTATGCAAAAATATAATTTAACACACATTTGCGCAATTAGATTCATTCGTGCAGCAGTAGAACTAGGAGAAGGAGCAGTGGCGGTAGCAGGAGTGGGAGCAGGAGCTGCAACAGCAGGAGCAGAACCAGTAGGTGAAGGAGTACCATGAGCAGGAAGCATGCGGCAGCCATAGGCGCTGGAGGCTGGAGGTGAAAGGTGTAGCTGCCATAGAGCAAACTGACATACAAATGAATATCTATGACTCTGCAAATGCGAAGCATGTGTGTGAGCGAGAGTGTGTGAGTATGAGTGTGGGTGTGTGTAAATGTCACAATTTGAATACATAAAATGCAAATAAAAGCAACAAAAAACACACACACACACACACACTTATGCAGAGACAGAGATTCGCTTTAGACATTTTGCTCGATTCTTACAAACATTTTGCTTTCGCTTTTGCATTTTACATTTTACATTTTACATTTTATTTTTTATTTTTTTATTTTTTTATTTTTTTTTTTTATTTTTTTGTGTGTATTTTTTTGTTGTTGTACTTTTTGTCATATACATAAATTGCTGCTGCCACAATGCAGTGGGACATCTATTAAAAGCACATAAAGTCCGCATAGCGGAAATGATGTATAGGCAACTCCACTCGAAACACACACCCGCACTCATATTCATACTCACACTCATACTCACACTCACACTCATACTCGCACTCACACTCACACTCATACTCACACTCACACTCATACTCACACATACATTCGCGAAAAACACGAATTTGTAGCGAAAGTAAAAGCAATTGAAATTCCTTCTAGAGCTACAGAACACGCATACGACCTGTTGCCCCATATAATAATTTTTACTCGGTTCTACTGTGCAAAGGGCTGGCTGTATGTGTGTGTGTGAACTGGCTCTGGCTCTTGGCTAATTTAACTGTTGCCAACTACAACAACAGCAAAATAAAAAATCGTATAAAATATATCGAGTGAGCCAAGGTAGCCAAAGCTTTTGGTTTACAACGACAATTTATAATGAAATTTACACACTTGCAAATGTTACAAGCTCCTGCCACATAAAGCTCACTCTTTCCCACACTCAATAGCTATCTTTTTCTATCCCTTTCAGTCAGTCTCTTTCACTCATTCTCTCTCTCACTCTCATTCTCTGGCTTGCAGCATAAAATATGCTAGGCAGCATTGCTTACAAGTGTAAACCACAGCGTGGGAGGAGGAGTAGGAGAAGAAGAAGGTGAAGGAGGAGGAGGAGGAGAAGAAGACGGAGAAGGAGGAGGAGGAGGAGGAGAAGGATGGGTAAAAGGAGGAAGAGAAAGAGGAAGAGGAAGGAGGGGAAGCGCATGTATAGCTGTCTGAGTTTTTGCCTGTAGCAGCAGCTACGACTGCAGCGTGCCATCGTTATGGGGGAGTGGCTGTAGAGTGGGCGGAAGTGTGAGGGTAGAGAATGAGAGAAATTGAAGCTTTTTTTCGTGTGCATGTGTGTGTGTGTGTGGGTTGGACTTTTGCTATACGTAATTGTTTTTCATAAAATTTAATTTATGGCATTTTTGCATACACATATAAATGTATATGTATGTGTGTGTGTATGAGTATGTATGTGTGTATATTTGCGTGTGTGTGTGCCTGTGTGTGTGTGTGAGTTTGTGCTTTGTTCGCTTGCACTTGAAACTTCAAGCGTTTGCCATTTTTTTTCGGTGTGTTCTACATATGGCCTTCTATCTATCTCTCTCTCTCTCTCTCTCTCTATCCATCTCTCTTTCTCTATCTCTCTCTCTCAATCTCTCACTCTTTCACTCTTTCAGTGTGTTTGTGTGTGTGTGTTTGCCATTTTGTCTGTGTATTTGTGTCCGTGCAGCTGGCATTAAAATTTATTTTGCGCATTTTCAAATATGCAGCAGCAAAACTTAAAATAAAATATATACGAAAAATTAAAAAAAAAAAATATTTTAAAAATATACAAAAAATATAAAAACTACTACAAAATTTTTGGTGACATTTTATACACACACACACACACGCACAAACACTTACACTCACATATACACAGACAAGCATGCATAGAATGCATGCATATAATATGTATATATATATATATATATGTGTGTATGTATTTCTATAGGTGTGCATATAGTATATGTATATATATATATATATATATAGTATATATATATTAAAATCGTTTTGCGTTGTGACAAATTTAACGCCTGCACATCAAAACTAAAAGACTCATTCATATAGAGAGCATGTGTGTGTGTGTCTATGAGTGTGAGTGTAAGTGTATCTGTGTGTGTGTATGTGTGTGTGTGTGTGTGCAGCATTACGCCTGAATGTGATGGGGCTTAACTAACGGCATGTTGCAGCTTTAGCACTCATATTACAATTGACATGATTTTAATAGCATTTTACACCATATGTCTGTATTTATGAGCACGACACGACACGACACGATGCGACACGTCACGACACGTCACGACACGTTGAGGCACTACAAACTAATGCCTGGACAGACAAAAATTTGCGTGTGTCGAAAATTTCAACATTTCGAGCTAAAATTGGATTATAAACTTCATATTTTATATGCACTTTCAGCGCAAGGGCTAGTATATATACTAAATATAGTAAATATATTCATAGACTGAATGCCTTTCGTTTAATGGGTCTGAAATATGATCCAAAAATATTAAAATATCAACATTTAGGGCATAAATAATTAGTTTTGTATGTTAAATAAATGCAATCATTGTTTATTCCTTGGAAAATATCAAACCCTACGCCTCTGATAGGTCATAGTCATAAAAAGCTCATTGAAAATATTTACTCTTAAAATTAAAATTAAATTCGCATACAATGGAGTTGAAGTTGGAGTTTAATTCTCTTAAAAATACAGCAGAAGAGCCATGCAAGCACACACACATATTCACAGAAGCAAAAGAGAAGATTATAATTGAAATATTAAGTAGACTCACGAACACATTTACACAGCGTATAGGCGATCGACTCTCTTTACTTTGCACGAATCGTTTTGCTTGCGTTCGTCGTTAAGCTCACGCACACCCACACACATTTATACGAAGTACTTGTTCGGCTGGACGTTCGGCACTCTATATTTTTGCCGATTCGTACTTTGCACGAATCGTTTCACTCTTATTTGTTGCCTAAGCTCACGATTGCTATTACATGCACACACACACACACATTTCACAGAGTGCGCTCTAGGCTAAGTGATCGACTCTCTTGCCCAGTGGCCCAATTCCACTCAATTCCAACTCCAATGCTTGCACTCACATCGAAAGCTCTCTTTACGCCTCAGCTCAAGCTCCTTCGCTTTACGCACTGCAGTTGTTTTAGTGTCGCTTGAACGGCGAAACAAAGCACATGTTAGACGGTTGCTGTTTTTTTTTTTGTAAATATATTAAACTTTTAAATATTACAATAACATTTACAACTATATACATAAGGCTTGTTGTTTCTTTGAACTTTCTTTGCTTGAATTTGCCTGTTTTTTTTTCACTAAACAAATAAAATCATAATAAAAATGAGCTTTAAAAGCATTTGAAAATTTTAATTGCCAAAGCATTTCTGTTTTTTTTTTTTACATCAAATTCCCCTATATATCTATAGCTATGGCATAGTATCAATGCTACCCCTAAAAATATTTTACGGAAATATTTTAATTAATTTGCCACACCCACCGCCCCCTTCCCTACATCGTAATATTTGATATCTAATTGCCGTTTTTTGATGTTGCCTCACATCAATTATTTGCGCTTTTGCCCCTTTCCCCTTCTTTCGTCAATTGCCTCATATTTTCTCCAAATTGTAACCATGGCAAGACAAGAGATGGGGGTAAATTGTGCGGGAGAAAGTTACGCATTTCACTTTACAATTTTTTATTTGTTTTTTTTTTGCATTTTCAACCCTTTTTGCTAACTGACAATTGCTGCCTGCGCCCAAAAATCAAAGCCAAATGTTGCTGCCAGCTTCAATTTTTGAAATTAAGGGAACTGAGGCATTTCCTGCTCAATCCCCCCCCCCACACACACACACCTCCAACTACCCTCCCCCACCCATCATCCCCTTTTGCCCCTAAAGCTCTTTGAGTGCGCCCTTAGCTGCCACCTCGTGCATATTTGCGGTTACAAAGCTTGGCCTAGCTGCTGTTGCTGTTGCTGCTGCTGCTGTTGCTGATGCTGTTGCTGTTGCTGTTGCTGTTGCTGCTGTTGCTGCTGTGGCAACTTCAAGCTTTGCTTGCCGCAATGCGTGGCACAAACTATTTGCCTCAACCGAGCATAAAACTAAAACTTGCCGCTGAAACTGTGTCAAAATTGAGGCATACACACACACACACACACACACACTTACACACACGCACTTTCCTACACTCACTAACACTGCAGCAAATGTGGGCGCACGCACAGTGGGTGTTTGTGGGCGTGGCTAACAGATGAGCGCTAAATGTTTGGTTGCTGCTGCTGCTGCCGTTGCGTATTGTGCATTTTCCAGCGCAAGTTGCAACTTTTCCAAGTGACTCACACACATACACACTCACACACTCACACACACACACACACTTAGGTACACACACACTCAGAGCAACCGCAAACATTTGCCGTAAACTTAAAGAACTCGCATGCGAGACTTTTGCTGTCGTTGGGGAGAAGCGCGAAAAATTTTATCAGTCTGAGCATTAATAATTTGGCATAGAATTTGCATATAGAGCAGCAAAAGCTCTCAAGGCTCTTCCATGTCACATGAACTAAATTTAATAATTAATTTTTTTTTTATATTTAATAATAAAAAGATTCATATTATATGCAAAGAAATGCAATTAGGCCTAAGAAAGAGGAGGTAAAAGCAAGAGAGAGAGAGAGAGAAAGGAGTAAGAGAGATACAGAGAGAGTGAGAAAGGGAAAGAGAGAAAAAGATAGTAATAGAGTGTTGGTAGGGAGGGGTAGAGTGGGATAGAGCGAGAGGAAGAGAGAGAGAGAGAGAGAGAAAGAGAGAGAAGAAGCAAAGGTGAAAAGAAACATGAAGCCTTGGGCTGCATGTCAAGAGGAAAAGTTGCATGCAAGAGCTGAAGCGCCTCTAATTAGCAAGAAATTCTCAAAGCATCAAAAAGCTCAGCTAATATAAAGGCAATTTACACGCACACACACACACACACACACACATACACACAGCAGCAGCAGCAACAGTTCAATGGCGCCCAATAAATATGAACTAATATAAGAGAAGTCAGATGAAAGAGACAACGAAAGAGAAAGAGAGGTGTCTAGGCTAGGCCTGGCGAGGTCTGAGGTGGGTGGGTGGAGAGGCTTAGCTCTAGTTGAGACAACAACCAAAAGCGACATTGACAACGAATTTGGCGCCAAACAAACAGCAAGATCAACAACAAGAAGAGGAGAGAGAGAAGAAAAACAAGAACCATTTTTTTTTTTTACACTTTAATTTATGCTTTATGCTTTTTAGCGGTAGTTTTTCATTTTTTGAACTGCGCGTAGCAGATGCAGCTGGAGCTTAATAGCTAAAAGCTACCAGCATAATTAGAATGATTATGCAGCAATTAATTAAGACTTCTTTTTGCTTGAGCCAAACTAAATAATGCAGAGCAAAACAAAATAACAAAAAAAATAATAATAATAAAAAATCAGCAGCTGAAACAACAACAAAAAGAAAGCGGCAAACTACTCCAAAAATTGTGTCACCCACACACAAACACAAACACACACACACGCATACACACTCACGCATTGAGAGTTGCAGCATTACAACAACAAAAATTTCCCTTACTGACCCACTGAAGCAGCAAAGGCAACACAAAAGGCGCAGAGAGCGAGAGCGACAACGAGAGAGCAAACAAAGCAGAGAGAGAGACTGAGAGCGTAGTCAAAGAGAGCGTAGTCAAAGAGAGCGAGAGCGTAAGCTATGGTGAATTGAAGTCTGCAAAGGGCAAATTCACCACGGCGAACAGCTGTCTTGCTCTCAGCTAAATTTACCTAAGTGTGGACACACACACACACAGGCACACGCAGCTCTCTTACACACACACACACACACACACGTAAGAATTTGAAATTGTATTCCATTTAGTTTTATTATTTGCCAGCGCCTCATGCGGTGCACAGCGCAACGAAACAGAGGAAGATAACAAAGAACAGAAACAGAAAATAAAAGAAAAAGAACATTTTCTTTGGCCAGCGGACAGAGAGACAGACAGATTGAAAATTACAACTAAAATTTTGACTTTCTCTCTAAGGTTCTCTTTTGCTTGCATATACGTTTCACATTGTTTTCCATTTGTCTTTTTGTTTTTTTTGTCGTTTTTTTTTCGCTGTGATTTAATGAGTTTTTGGTGTGAAGAGTCCTGCGGCGCTGTCCATGCTCTTACTTGTCCCTTAAGAGTAAGAGAGACAGCAGAGTCACACTCTTTGGCCAACTGTCGCATGGAACAATGTCAATTCTTGATTGACAGCCAAATGTCAGGCTAAACAGTGTGAAATCTACACAGGACACGGGACAAGGGACAGACAGACAGACAGACACTGGAACAAGCGAAAGAGAGAACAAAGCAACACTGATTGCTGCATTCCCATTTTCATTGTATTCACGCCTTTTGTTTGCGATCGATGCACATGGAATATTGGAACGATTGCTAAATTATCAAAAAAAAAAACAGTAAAAGTTCCATAATCAAACGTTTCTTTTTTTTTTTTTGGAAGTTTTTGTTAAATTGGGAAATTGACACTTTTGCTTTAAGGGTCGGAAATTTATGAAATTTGAGTAGGCGCTAGGCCCGAGCGTAACGAGAGACGCTCAACGCTCAACGCTCAACGCTCGACGAATATGGGAACAAAGAGCACCACGATAGCATTGAGAACAACAAATAATTGTATGATTGTGATTTGTTGTTCGTTCCTTATTCCCTCTGTTCCAGTTGTTGCTGTTGCTTTGGCACCTCTCTTTGGCTTGTTTGACTCCATATCCTCTTTGCTTTGACATCATACAAAAAAAGCACAGAGCGGTGCAGAAGAGAGGGAAAGAGAACAGAGCGTATACACTTTGAGGTCTACTCTGGTTGCTCTGCTGAGCCGCAATGAACGAAATCGAAACATCAATTTCAAATTGAAGTTTCACTTCATTCCCATTCTGTACCCATTCCGCAATCATTCGTAAGCTTTTTCCTCTTTCTATCTGTCTCTCTCTCTCTCTTACATGTCTACTCTCTCTTTGTCTTACATTGATAAATGCGAACCTGTTCTAAAAACAAAATTGAAGTTGTTTTATCAAATGAAGTCTGAGTCTCTCTCCCTCTCTTCTCTAGCCTGTCGTCTCTCTTTTGATGGATAACCTTGGAAATGAAATGATGAATCGCCTTATAGGGCATTGTTAGGGTCGTCTTAATTGAAATGCACTTCAAGCATTTGACAGGCAAATCTTTGACTCCTCTTTCCCCTTTGCCTTTCCCAGAAGGAGTTTGAGTTCAGGTAATGCACATACATTTCAAATTGAAACTGAATTATAGCAAAAGAGTGAGAAAATAAGAGAATATTGAATATTTTATACACGCACACAATTACACAAAGCGCTTACAGTGGCAGAAAGAAGATAGAAGAGCATAATTTGAAAAGTTGATGTCGACACACGCACACACACACACATTTGCATAGAGGGCTTATTCTGCAAGGCGATCCGCTCTCTTTGCTCTTACTTATTTGCACTTGCCAAGAATCGTTCCATTCTCATTGGTTGCCTAAGCTCATAAATGCTACCACACATACACACACACACTCATACATTTACATAGAGTGCTCGTTCGGCAAGGCTATCGGCTTCGTTCGATCGTGCTTTTGTGCCGAAGCACGAATCACTCCCACTGCCGTTTCACTTCCATTTGTCGTATTGCACATTTACTTAGAACGCTCTCTTCACTATGCGATCCATCATTTTGCGCTCATTCTTTTTTTTCTCTTTCGCTAAGCTTGCGTTGCTTTCAGCTGCAGTTTTGCACATTTTAGTGTTGTTTGGACAACGAAACGAAGCAGATGTTGCGGAAGTTTGTTGTTTTGTTTTTATTTAGCTTAAAAAGCATTTATAAATCAATAATTTTACTAAAATATTTAACTTTGAAAGTATTTAATTTATTTGCAATTTATATAATTAAAGTCTATAAAAAATACACATAGTTTTGCCTTATTGCCTTTTCCAAAATCTGTTTTTCTTCGTCTAACTTGGCCTTTAATTAAGTGAAAAGCGTGCGAATGATGATGGAACTTGGCCATGGCCAATGGAAACAGTTTGCTGCTTTTACAGCTTGTGGGAGCAGTTTTGTAGTCTTATCTTTGATGGGTGTAAATAATGCTGCTCAAAGTGCCAAAGATTCTGTTGTTTGTTGGCCTAAGCAAACACAACAAGAGAAGACACAATAACATAAACAAAAACAAAAAAAAAACGAAAAATGAAAATGAAAATGAAAATGAAGAAAAACCACTCGGCAAATTACGTCAACTCTAGCTGCCTTTCTCTCTTACTCTCTCTCGCTTTCAGTCGCTCTCTGTAGCTCTCTGTCGCTCTCATTGGAGCTGCTGTTGATGCTGATGCTGAGGCTAATGATTTGCCTAATGTTTCTAACAATTATGTGCCTGGGCCACACAAAAGAATATATTATGTAAGTTATTAAAATTATATCACCAGCAGGAGCAGCAGTGGGAACAGCAGCTAGAGCAAACGGAGAAGCAGGAGCAGGAGCAGAAAATGTAGCTAGAGCAGAAGGAGAAGTAGGAGCAGCGGCAGCAGACATACCAGGGGTGGGAACAGTAGGTGGAGGAGAAGGAGAAGAAGAAGAAGCAGACGATGTAGCTAGAGCTGGAGCGGGAACAGTAGCTACAGCAGAACGAGAAGAAGTGGAAGCAAGAGATGTTGCTGGAGCAGAAGGAGGAGTAGGAGCAGCACCAGCAGCCAAACAGTAGTGGGAACAGTAGGCAAAGCAGAAGAAGGAACAATAGATGTGGCTAGACAAGGAGTGGGAACAGTAGCAAGAGCAGGAGTGAGAGCAGTAGAAGCAAGCTAAGTCTAATAAGCCACAGCTACTCCGCATCCTTCCCATCCTTCTTGTCCTGCTTCTCTTGTAGGCCCCATTGTGCCACAGGCTTTTGCTTTCAAATGTAAATGGCCTCGACTTTGGCTAGTCCAACCCCCCTCGAAACCTACGCCCCTTGCTGCTGCTGCTACTGTTGCCTGTCGTCGCCTTTTATTTCCTTTTATTTTATTCTATATTTTTACTTCAGCTGTAAACATGCAACTTTTTTTTTTGTTTTTTTTTTTTGGTTATCAATTTTTTGTGTGTCTTTTGTTGGCCATGGCCAAGAAGTACCGTTAGAGTGTGCGCTTATTTAGGTGCTGCTTCTCGCTGAAATTTTTTTCCCATTTTTTTTTTGGTATTTTTTTTGGTATTTTTTTGTTGTTGGTAGGCGAATGACAAGATTTTCATCAACGTCATTAATATTAACTTTGGCAATAATTCTCGGCTGAGCAAAATTATGAGAAATGGCCAAGAAGATAAACGCAGCCGTTGTCCACTTTTCGACAATGCCATAACTCTGCTGCAAGTACAGAGTGGTAGAGAGAGAGGGGGAGAAAGAGAGAAAGTGGGAGGAAACATGGAAGAGAGAGCGGGAAAGAGAGGTCGACAGTGCTTCAGTGCCACAATGGCATTAGCCAAGCGGCTTTCAAGTCAATCTTAATTGTGCGTGTGCAGCACACCTCCCTCTCTTCCCCTCTCCTCCTTCTACCCTCCACTTCAGCCACCTTCCTCTCCGTCTATGCCTACGCCTGTGTTGCTTTTGGCCTGGCCAGAAGCATCTAGTGTAACTACGTAGTGCCTAATGACAGCATTTCGGATTACTTTCACTCAAAGCCCAAAACAGACAGACAGCGAGACGGACAGAAAGACAGACAGAGACACAAGGAAAGAGAGAGGGAGAGAGAGAAAGAGAGACAAAGAGACAAAGAGACAGACATGGGCACTGCAAAAAAAGGCTGCATATTTTACGGTAGAGTCAAAGGCTCAGAGAAAGATAAAGAAAGAGAGGGATAAAGAGAGACAGGGAGAGAGAGAAAGATAGAGAGAATGATAGAAAGAGAGAGAGAGAGAGAGGGAGAGAGAGAGAGAGAGAAGGAGATAGACCTTCAGAATGATGGCTGAAAGCTGCTTTAGCACGAAGACAAAAATCACAATTAAATGTAACAATTGCGTCTCTGGGGGGCAGCTCAACGACAAACGCAGTTGGGAGATTGTTGACCCCCTTTCCCCCTTTGTAACCCCTCAATCACAATCCCCCCTTTCCGTACAGCAGCCCACTGACTGGCAGGCTGTCAGTCGCTTGTCCAATGCCAGCTTAAATTGCCCATACACGTCAGGACACTCCACAGTTTGCACAGTTTCCTTCCCCCCAACTTACCTCTCCTCTACCGAAGCAGCTTGTCCTTAAAACGTAGACAACGACAGGGTAGATGAGGAGAGGAAGGGGGTAGATTGTGGGAGAAGCGCCCAAAGATAGAGATACACTGCGTCCGGCTCAGTTTCTTAGCTTTATTCTCTTAGTCCTTGTCCTCTTTCGCCGTTCCTTTCTCACAGTATCTGTGTCTCCCTTTCTCTCTATCTTTCTCTTTCAGCATTCTTTCCCTCTCTCTCTCTCTCTCTCTCTCTCTCTCTGTCTATCTGTCTATATATCTTTAGCTCTCTGTGTTTGCGTTTATTAATTGTTGCCTTTATTTGGCCTCATTTTATTTGATTTGGTTTTTCCTTGCTGCTTTTGCGCCTCCTCCATCTCTCCCATTCTCTCCCTCTCTCTTGCCACTTTCTATCTGTTCTGGTCTTTGTTTTGGTCGCCATTCAGGCAGCTATAAAGCCAAACCTAATTGACTTATCTGAGTCGGGCTCTGCTAATTTCTCGGCCATTGTATTTGGCTGTGGATTCTCTTCGGCATTTTTGGGTTATAAAAATGGCACGATAAGTCAGTCAGAGTCCTGGCCAAGAGAGAGAGATAGCAAATCTACAGCTGCACTAATTAGCAATTGACATGAATTGCTCATTAGCAGCAAACTAAAGACGAAAAAAATCCCAAAAAAAGGAGGAAAACTTAGAGCCGGAGCCTCTTGTGCTTGGCCTTGTTGGAGTTGGCTATAATGGCCAAAAGCCGGGCCAATACAAATTGGCCATGTTAATGGCCACGTGCAGAATCCCACTGTCCCAGTCACAGTTACAGTCACAGTTACAGTCACTGTTATAATCACAGTTACAGCCAGCGACAGACGAAGAAGATTGACAAAAACAATTTATCTATATCACACAGAAGATAAATATTAAGATTAGTTTTATGGCCCAAACTGTGGCAAGCACGTGTATCAAATATATTGTAATGAAAGTGGTAAGACTAATAAGAGTAACAAATGCCATACAAGTAATAGAAGTAATAAAAGTACTTGTAATTTAAAAAATTCTTTACTTTGGCTCACTTACCATCTTTAATATATTTGGCTCATCTTACTACCAACATTTCTATAGTTTGGAAGCGGCAGCTGCATTTGGCCAAAACCGGATATAGCTCAAGACGAACATAATCGATTAGGGTCCTACCTGAAAGAATAGAAAAACAATTGGCAATAGAAATTAGACAAGGATCTATAGGAGCAAAGGCAGAAGTCATAGGAAATTTATTTCATTAAAATAATTGATTAAAAATTAAAAATTTTTACAGATTAATAATAATTAATATATAATCTTTTAATTATAATTAATAAATATTATATATTTTATTAAAATTTTAAAATTATTTAAGAAATAAGTAAGAAACAAACTTATTAAACGAGTATATTAAAAATATTTCAAAATTTTGTATCTGAATAAATTAAATATGAAAAATAACACAAAAAATCAGACTTTTGAATTGGAATTATCAAAAATTTTACAAAATATTTTATGAAAAATTTAAAATAAACAAACAATACATTAATATTAATATTATAATTATTTCAAGTTGTTATTAAAAATATGAACCTTAAATATTGAAATAAACAATAAATAATAAATAAATATTGATTTTAGAATAATTTAAATCTATTTTATATTAATTATAATTTTTTTTCTATAATAATAAATAAATAAATAAATAATTCAAAATAAGCTAACAACATATTAATATTAATATTATAATTGCTTCAACAATATTTTGTTGCTTAAATTTTTCATTAACATTTCGTATGATTTTTTAAATATTAAAATTATTACTTACACATTTGCTAAAAATCTATAAGTTTAATAAAATGAAGTAAAATTTTTGTGGTTTTCAGACAGCAACCCACACAATTTATAATATTGTTGTATACACTGCAACAAAAAGCGTTGCAGTTACAGTTAGATAAGCCAGGGCATAAAAACAGTCAATGGATGTGGACTAGATTTAATGAATGACTTACCATTTGCCAGGGGAAAAACCCATAGCAAGTGTGCCACAACAACAGGCCAAAAGGAAAACTGCACAAGTCAAGGACATACAAACACACACACACACTAACATCATTACACCCACACACACACACATAAATATACACATACATGCCATCATATAGTAAGGTTTCCGGTAGCGGAATCCTTGGACTGCAGTTGCCATTAGGCGAGCATCGTAATTGCCTGTATGACCTTCACGGCGATATATCGCCAGTGTGGCCACAGTTTTGTGGCTAACACAAAAAGAAAATGCATACAAAAAACAGAAGAATATGGGGGGAAGAAAACGAGCGGAAATCGAGCCATATGTCAAGTCGGAATGCTCAATAAATGCACGGCTGGCATTTCTTTTCATTTATAAAGTGCCAACCTGAGAATGGGAACGGCGGAATGCGAATGCGACTGGAAATGAGACTGAGACTGAGACTTGGGATGGGAGTGGCAGGCTTAGAGTGAGAATGGAATTGGAACAAGAACGGAACGCAAGCTAGCACTGGAAACGGAACCATGAACTGAAACAAACTAGAAACGTAGCTGGAATCGGAACTGGAACTAGAACTAAACCTAAAACTAGAACCGGAACTTGATATGGAACTGAAAGTGGAAGTAGAACTGAGCCAGAACTGTAAATAGAAGTGGAACCGGATCTGGAAGTAGTACTAGAGTTGGAACTGGAAGTGAGACAGCTTATGGTAATGGAATTAGAGCTGGAAATTCATCTTGTAATGAATCTTGGACTGGAACTGGAACAAGAACTTGAACTGAAACAGTAACTGGAACTGCAGCAAAAGTAGGTGACGGAACTGCAACACCATCTGGAACTGGAAATGGAATGGTAATGGAAACAAAGCCTGAACCTGCGACTGGGTGGCCTTACATCCAGTTGGCTGCCGGTCTGTCTGGCGATTTAGTTGTCAAAATACGCCGAAAAGTAAACAATCAAAAGGCCAGAAAATCAATAGCCATTATACGAGAGAGAAATATGGCCATGACAAGGCCACACAGCGAAGGAGGAAACATCTTCAACTACAGCCGATGCTGGATGCTGAATGCTGGACTGACTGTGGGGTGACTTGACATCTTTACCTAGATGCGAGTCTCCTGCTGCTGATGCTGCTTCCTGCTTCCGCTGCGAGGGGACAATTTTCGTGATTCTTTCCTTTCTTCGGGTGGCACAATGCAACCTCATAAAGACATACGGCCAGACAATCGCTCATACACTCAGTCATACGCTCAGTCATTCATTCAGTCAGTCAGTCGGGCACTCTGTCAGTTGGTCAAATGTACAAACAAATTTTTTTAAGATTATAAATTGCCTTCGAGCAGCGAGTGTCCTCTAAAGCAAAAGCCTAGGACCACCCGATCGGTCTCTCTCTCTTTCTGTCTGTCACTTTTGCACTATTTCTATTTTTACTCTTTCTATCTTTATCTATCTATCTGTATCTCTATATCTACTTCCATTTCCCTCATTCTACATCTCCCTCTCGCTTTGTTTCCCTTCAGTTTTATAATCTCTTACATCCGCAAGTGTTTACCTTATAGTTTCCTCTTCAGTCCCAATTGTCCTTAGCCTATGTTTCTATATAGAGACAGGGAGAGAGATATATATCTGCCTATTCCTTCTGCCTCTTTTCTTTTGTCTCCCCTTTCCTCTTCCCCTTTCTCTTTCCCTTCTTTGCCTATCGACATTTGTGAATTGTGCATGACTATTGGCTTTTGCATTAGACGCATTTCGAGCAGTGCAAAGCGGCAAATCGGCTTGTCCTGCTAAAGGATAGGACACTCTAGCTGCACACATATATATCTATATATATCTATATGTATAGTACATACTCCTATCCCTATATCTTTCTCATGCTTTATGCTTTATCTTGCATCTTAATGATTTTACTCTGATATGGCGGCTTTGCACTTTAGCGCATTTTCCTCTTTCACTAGCATTTCCCTCCCCCTACTCCTATCTCTATCTCTCTCTCCCTCTCTTTCTCTCTCTCTCTCTCTATCTCTCTCTCTTGTCTCTTTACAAGTTTTCCTTCTGCCACATCTTGATTAGAGTCTTAAGATTTGTGTTTGCTCAACATAAAACATAAAACATGAAAACATTAAACATGAAAACTGAGAACGGAAAACTGAGGCACAGCTTCAGGCAGGTGGCCATAAATGATGAAATGATAGAGAGAAAGAGAGAGAGATAGAGAGAGAGAGACATGGTAAGTGATGAAAGGAGAGAGGATGAGTAGAGATTGGTTGAGTTCAGATGGGAGCGAGTCGAGTTGAGTAGCAATGCCATGCGATGAGATGTTTAACTTATAGATGGTGCTAAAAATGCTGTAGAATTTCTTGGCCTGGCCAAGACAGCAATGAAAGGCAACGGCAAGGATAATCAGTGTATAGAGATACCAGACGCTCCTTTTAGCCATATTTTAGAGCCTTGAGATGCCGCAGATTACATTAAAAGTGTTCTTTCATTGGAAAAATGTTTGTGAATTTTTCTTTTTAGCGTGTATTATTAACAATGATAATAAATGATACTAAAGATTTTTAATATATAATTAGAGGGAAATATTGTTTAATATATAAAACGCATTAGTTTAAAGCTTAATATGTATGATTAGACTAGTGCTTAGTTTACTTAGATATTTCCTAAATCAACTTTCCACTCTCAAAGATGATACGCTTACTTCCAACTGTTCCCATTTCAACCTTTCCCACTTTAACTGTTCCCACTTTAACTGTTTTCATTTCAACTGTTCCCATTTCAACTGTCCCCAACTGCCCCCATGCCGCTGTTGTCCATGTGTTTCATTCATAAAGCTGAATAAAAAAACTGCAACATATTGATTTTTGAACCTAAGCCAACAACACCAAAAGCATCTACTAAAAGAAAAGCCAACCCCCCTTTCCCCCCACCCGCCTTCCACACACACACACACACATATGTGGAAAGGCAAGCAGCGAATGCTTTGGCCCAATTTAGAAATTAACATAAAGCCAAATGATAACACAAGAGAGGCCACAATCATTAATGTTGATGAACAGCAACAAAAGAAAGAGTACAGAGCAAAAGAAGAAGAGAAGAGAAAAGGATGTGAAGTGTATGTGGAAAATTGCTACATGAGGCGCAAGAGCAAACAGTTTAATTAAAATTATTATTGTAATTTAATGGAATGTAAGGAATTATTATTTTTATATATATGTCACACACACACACACGCACCCAAAATACCTAGCCAGACAGACAGACGGACAGACAGAGAGAACAGGCAGACAGCACACAGACGCACAATCATACACGCACACACACTAACGCACCCACACTCTCACACACACTCTCTCACACTCGCTCTCTCACACACACATGCACACACACACATGCGTATAAAAATAAATTACATTTGTATGAAGATTGGCGCTGGGCCCTGCACATCATATATTTTCATTATCAAAACAGAGACAAAGTCGAAGTCGAAGTCGAAGTCTCAGTCGGAGCCTCTGTCGCAGTCGCAGTCACAGTCGCAGTCGCAGTCGGCGTATCAGTTGCTGTCGGCGTAGTCTAACTGTGCGAGTGCCAGCGGGAGTTGTGCAGAATTAGAAACGAGACGGAGCAAAAGTACCAAAAGAACAAAGCAAAAACAACAACAACAACAACAAGAACAAGAACAACAGCAGAGCGAATGCACGCCAGCTGTTTGATGCGATTAGAAACCCCAAAAGGAAACAGCGACAGCATCGGCAGCATCTCGTTGCTCTCTCACAGAAATTCAATCATGCGGAGCAAATTTCCCTTTTCGGCAAGTTCGCTCTCTCTCTCTCTCTCTTTCTTACTCTCTCTGTGTGTGTGCATTGCTGCCGCTATGGTGTCTTCGTGTGCAGCGCTTCGTTTTGTTTCGTTTCGTTTCGGTTCGCAAGGGCTCGGTATTGGTGTCGGTCTCTCTATTTAAGTGAGAGTTGCGCACGTTGCGACAGTCAGTCGACACTTAGCTAACGTGCGCGTCAGACATACAGTAAAGCCCAGGTGCACGCACGCACGCACGCCATACGCACGAACGAACGAACGAAACGCAACGACACCCACATACACAAACACACGCACACACACACAGACGCGACAACGTGAAATGTTACAAAAAAAAATAAAATTAAAAGAAAATAATAAAAAGCAGTTATATTAAATGTTAAATTAAAGTAACAAAGTGATAACGTGCAGCAAAAATTGTTAAAGGTTCCTAAACGAAAGCAAAACAACAACAACAACAAAACGAAACCGAAGAAAGAATATACCAAGTGTAACGGCAATAAATGATGTGCGCAAGGGAGTAACGGTTCAAGCGAAAAAAAAATTTTTTTTGGGAAACGCCAATTATAACCGAAAACCAAGACAAGGCATAAAAAAAAGAATCTTCAAAAAACAGGCTATTCATATAAACGCTAACGCGCAAGCTGCAGAATATCATTCAAATTGGCAAACAGCATAAGCCCGATTAGCACATAAAAACCAAAGCGAAGCGCCATATCCTGCACACCTTCTGGCACAGGGCGCCCTTTAATGGCTTCAATCACATAAAACAGTAAATGCCCGCCATCGAGCATCGGAATAGGAAACAGATTAATAAGCCCAAGGTTAATCGACAACAAAGCCGCCAAGGTTAAAAGCGCAGCAAATCCGGCGGCTGCCGCATCGCCCGTAACCGCACCAATACGGATAAGCCCGCCCAGTTCCTGCGGTGAGCGTGTACCAATAATCATTTGCCCAAGCGCGCGCAGCGTGCCTTGCGTCACAAACCATGTTTCGCGTACCGCCTCAACCGTGGCAGCCCCAAAACCATAGGTCACGGTGTTATTTTGTACCAACGGCGCCAGCACCAACCCTTCACCCGTGCCAGCCAGCAAGTCGCCGTTAAGGTCGGCTTGCAAACGCACCCACAACCCTTGCGGCGCGCCATCACCCACCGGCACCATTGTCAGCAAAGCTTCTGAGCCCATCCGCGCGCGCAGCAAAGCGGCAATGTCACCCGCCTCACCATTAACCGACTGAATGCCCTCAAGCGCAATGGCGTTACCCGAACTAATAACCCCCAAAAGCCCGCGTGAATGCTGGAAACCAAAACGGTCGGTCAATGTTTCGCGGCGCGGTTCAACATTATCAATCGTTACACGTTCGCCCGCGCGCTCAAGCACGATTTGCAAAGGCTCATCCAAGCTCACGGCCACGCTGCGCTGAATATCGGAAAAGCGGCGCATGCTTTCGCCGTTAATGCTGATAATACGGTCCATCGGCTGTATGCCGGCCATTTGCGCAGCGCCGCCTTCAACCACGGCTGCTGCCAGCGGCGGTGTAATGGGGCGACCAACGGTCATAAACAGCGCGGCCAGCACAATAATCGCAAACAAAAAGTTTACCGCAGGCCCCGCCGCCACAATCGCCATACGCTGCCAAACAGATTTACCGAAAAAGGATTGCGAACGCTCGGTTGCGGTCATTTTACGCAAGGCTTCGCCCTCAGCTACAGATTCCGAAAACTTTGCACTCGCCGGATCCGTATCGCCGTACATTTTCACATATCCCCCAAGCGGGATAAGCGAAAACTGCCAGCACGTGCCCGCTTTATCGGTATAAGACCAAAGCTTGCGCCCAAAGCCGATGGAAAAGGTTTCAACCTTTACCCCGCACATGCGCGCGACAATGTAATGCCCCCATTCATGCACGAACACTAAAACGCTAATGACCAGCAAAAACGGAATAAAATACGCAACCGCGTTACCACCAAGCCAGCCAAGCCAATCATGCAAATTTTCGGGCATACAAAAAATCTTTCTAATCGAGTCACTTCTAAAGAAGGGATATTAAAACCTAAGCGGCAAGTTTCAAAGCCGCTTTCGTGGTTTTACGCACAGAATCATCCAAAGCCACCACATCTTCAATACTTGAGATAGCGATTGTTTCCATATCACCAAGCGCGCGTGTCACGCAGGCCATAATATCACCAAACCCAATATGCCCGGCCAAAAACGCCTCAACCGCAATTTCATTGGCTGCATTAAACGTAATCGCCGCACTTTGCCCCGCCGCCATGACCTCACGCACCAAGCC
>JBANCZ010000062.1:0-71132 GCA_037040025.1 Sphaerogastrella javana | reverse complement strand
AAGCGGAAAAGCCACTTTTCATTTAACTTCTATGCTGTGTTATATTATTATATATATATATATATATATATATTATCTTTTTTTTTTTCGTTGGGGTTAAGCTTATGAAAAACTTAAGTTTTCTTAGCTATGTTTTCCCTTGGGCTGTTGCCATGCCTTGGGCCATAGGCATTAAGTGTTTACAGATTGTTGAATGCGATTTTCATAAGCAATTGCTTGGCACACTCGATCACACTCACAATCACACTCACACTCACACTCACACACACGCACTCATACTTTAACTGGTATACATCCATACTAAGAGTTGCTTAATCACACACGTGGAGTCAGTGAAACGTCAAAGTCAATAGAAAGAAATGTTTCAGACGATTGGAGGCGTAGGCTTTTCAGAGTCTGTTTAGTGGGTGCTATAATACAATCAGTTGAATCAGACAGACGACGAAACGTGGCCACATTAAACAGGTGAGTGTTGACACATACAGTTAAACACCTGCACACACACAAACACACACACATATATATATATATATATATATATATATATACATATACTCAGGAGAACGCACGCACGCACACAAGCGGAACGCGACGACGGAGCATTATGCAAAAAGTTTGGATTTTTTTTTTCTTTTAAAAGTCAGGCAGAAAAATGTTTTTTAAACGCTAAATTACTTTTGAATGGCAGTTGGGCGGCCAGGGCATCACAGAGCTGTTGTGGGCGTGGCAGAGCAACGTCACAATTTCATTTTGTGCTTCCTCATCAACCCGAAACGCCCAGTGCCCCGCCCCATGTTGCCCATAGTCTCACGTTTCTACTAGCATCGAAGTCGTTTACGTTTATTCCTATGTGTGCATCAGTGTGAGTGTGAGTGTGTGTGAGTGAGTGTGTGTTAGTGAGTGTGTGTGAGTGTGTGAATAGGTGTGTGATGGGTGTGGGTGGGATTCATTTTTCGCGTTACGTCTGAAGAGCGGAAATGCTTATCCCAAACACTTGAACATCACGTGCTGCCGTCGCGACGTCGACAGAGCTTTGTACTGCCAGTTAAAAAATAAGAAAAATGTTTTTAGAAATACTCAAAATGTTGACTTTGTTATGTCATGGTTGTTGTACTCTTTTCATAGGGTTCAAACATGCGTACAATGTTCAAAAGTGTTATACTAAACCTTTTCGAATTCTATCGCTTTGCACACCAACAACAAATTCAAGACATTTTTAAGTTGCAATTTAATTCGTTTAAATCGAATGTATATTATATAATAACTATATTATATACTGACTGAAAAATTCATGAAGCTTTAATCTTTTTGTCATGGTTGTTGAACTCTTTTTATAGGGTTCAAAAATGCATGGAAGGTTTGAAAGTGTTATACCAAACCTTTTCTAACTCTATCATTCTGCCATAATATCTAATTTGATGAAGCTTTTTCCTATTTTTGAAGCTTTAATATCAATGGGAAATTTTTATTTGTTTTTGGGGTTATTAACTATTATTTTAATATTAAGTGTATATTAATACTATTAAAGGTCGTATTATATAATGATACGTAAAGCTTTAATCTTATTGAAAGTCTCACTTGCGTTTTAAATGAAGTACCACCGAATTGAGCATTAAAAATATAGTTTGATAAGTAAAGCTTTTTATTTAAATTTAAAGCTCTTTAATATAATTAGTTTGAGCACTTTTGTAGAACAGTTTCTAGAATTAATCTATTTTTGTGTATGAAGAAATTTGATATTCGCACAAATGTGAAATAATTACTTTTCGAATAGGAATAAGTACATAATTTGTAATTATTTGTAAAGAGTTTCCAGCTTCGTTTGAAGGCAAAGGCGTTGCAAATCGTTTAAGAAAATGTGCATACCTGAACTATGACCGGTAGCCGGCCTTGCCTAACTGTGCCACACCGAGTCACCGCATCAAGTCTTAGCCGCAAGCGTCTAAGGTCGTAACAGCCATTCGGCTAAAAGGGGGTTGGATTTAAGGATGAATGAATCTAAGGCTGCTGCTACTGCTGCTGTTGCTGTGGTTGTGGTGTATGGTGTGTGGCTCTGGTTGTGGTTGTGGGTGTGGGATATAAGTGTAGATGTGGGGCTGTTTGGGCTGTATGGGTGTATGGGCGTGGCGGCGTCGTCTTTCGTGTAGGTGTTTTGAATGTTTAACTCAAGTGGCTTTTTAAAACACATTCTATGCTAATTAAGGGCCCGTTTGGCAGCGGCGCAGCGGGGAAACGGAGCACTGGGGCAATCTGGGGAGCAGGTAGTGTGATGGCTTAGAAGAGTAGCAATGGCACTGTGCGCCTAAATGAGTTGTCGTCGTGGACGTCGTTGACGTTGATGTCGTTGTTTGCCTTTGATAAGCAAAGATTGCTGCCAGCCAATGTCATCAATGGAAAAAGTCGGTTAGGCGATGAGCGGATGCTGGCGCAGTCGGGGAAATTTCGTAGTGGTTGGGTGTTTGGGTGGTTGGGTGGTCGGGTGATGAGTTCGGCTGTTGGGCTGTTGTGGTGGCCTTGCACATTGCGTAATCCTTAAAGTTGAATTCCTGTTTACAAGCTGTCATCGAGAGTCAGCCAGGCCCATTTAATTAACGAATTAACAAAGCCAGAAGTTTTTGCGGCTTTTTAAGTGATTTCGGTTTCGAATAACCCAAGACCACAACCAGCGTCAGGCTCGGGACAGGGACAGGGACAGGGACAGGGACAGGGACAGGGACAGGGACAGGGACAAGGACCTGAGGCGACAAACGGCGCCCAATTATTTTGCGGCCTTGTTGTGCATAATTGAATTATTGCCATATGCAAAAACCGAAGGCGGATAAGGCCCAAAACCCAAACAGCCCTCCATTGGGTAGCTAAAGAGGGAAATACCGGCACAGCCAACCCGAAAAACCCAGACAAAAAAAAAAAAATACCAAGCTGAAACCGGCTAAAGACAAACGGCAGACAACAGGCGACAGACGGCAGAGGACAGTGGATAAAGCAGAGAGTATAGAGAAAAGGGGACCGAGGACTGAAGACGGACGACGTCGGAAAAGTTTCCTTTTGCGGCTTTTTATATTTCGGCGCCTTTTGCTTGTTAAATAAATCAAAGTCGACGTAGCTTAGGCAAAATCAAAAACAAAAAAATAAGGGAAATAAGTACACAAAACGCGATTGTACAATATAGTAGGAAAAGGGAAAAACAAAACACAGACACCCAGATACGCACACTCAGGCACAGACGAAAGGCGCAAAGCCAAAAAGGCGACGATAAATTGAATTAGGGCTTTAATTGAGAATTTGTTCACTCCAACACCAGAAACGAGCAGCTGCGTCTCGCAAATTTGCGATAAATGACGGCTTCACACGAAGTTCTATATATATAATTATATATACCAATACAAGTTTAAATATTTATTTGAAGTCTTCGCTCGATTTTATGAATATCCAATGGCAATGAATTGCACCGTATTGCATTCGATTATTATCGATTATTATCGGTGCTCTTTAGAGCTATCGTGGTTTATAATCACAAATGCCACCGGTGACAAAATGATGCATTCGATTATTATATCAGAATAGAATTAACAGTGATAATATATCTAAGTTCAATATTAATAAAAAATATAAATTTATATCCATATTTTTAATAATCAATATGAAAGTATAAAGTTTGTGTATAAGATAAAATATGATATCAGCTATAGGTGCTGTTTCAAAAGTTCAAAAGTTGAAAAATTCTTTGGAATATATATACGCAAATATGAAGTGTTACATAATCATATATTTTTAACACCTTAAAACGGTTTTAATCATATAAGTTTGGAGACTACTGTAATTTATATTTGTTTTCTTTTTCACATATAAATAATATATGTATATATGACACTGGAGGAATGAGAGAATGTCTGGGTTGTATTGTTGGTTAAATGCTTTTATTTCTGGACTGGGTAGCATTTTGCTAGTGGCTAGCTAATGGTGTGCGGGGATTTGTTCACATACCGTTTGGGCTGGACAATTTTGCGCTCGTTGTTGCGTATGGAGGCGTTCGGACCGTATCGACCGAGCAGGGCGCTCTGGGATTGAGAGATGCCACCGGCGGCTGTTGCGCTGGCCGCGGTTATGGCAGCAATGCCACTGCGCAGCGAGGTGCCTAATTCACGATGATGGAAGGCCCCAATGGCCGATTGCGATTGGACAGCATAGTCGAGACCGGGCAGCTCCAGCGAGGCAATCGGATGGATGCGGGTCAGCGAGAGCGTGCTCTCCAGCACCGTACTGAGCAGCGGTGCGCTGCGCAGGGATCTCAAACTGCCGCGGCGCGTTAGCGTATCTGGCTTATACATTTAGCCAACAAAAATCTCAAAAGCTCAACTCCCAGCTCAACGAGTGTGGGCAGCTCGAGCCGTAGCTCGACTACCAGCTGCACCCACCACTCTGTGCGTGCTCCTGCTGTTTTTTCTGCTTTTCCAGCTACAGCTACAACTTCTCCAGATCCTAATCCTGTTTCTGCTTCTACTTACGCTCTCCACTGGCTATTTAACACAGGCGACAGTCGACGGTTAACGGTCTCAGGTCTCCAATCGCACGTCGCAGGTCGATGGTCGATGGTCGATGGTCGGAGGTCGCTTTAATTGTCCACTCTGGCCCTAATGGCTAACTGGGTGGCTGGGTGGCATCCCAAAAGGCTGCTTAGCGCGTTGTATAATTGTTATAAACGGTTTCACGTTCCTTATCGCCACTCTTTGACGGCACGGCGACGTTTTATGAGCAATTACCTTGCTGACTGTGTAAAACTTGCAGGTCACGCGAGCTCCTCTAACGCTCAAACGCTCTAACGCTCCAACGCTTAACTCTCAGCTATGGGTGGCCGCTAAGCAATGGGCTCTCCTCCGCCCAGCAAGCCACACACTATGAGCTATGAGCTATGAGCTTGGAGCCCTGTGAGCTGTATGAATCGTGAGTGGCTCGTGACCAACTGCGTTTTGTTTCCACAAATGCTTGTACAAATTGCTTGTCGCCTGACAAACGTTTGACTGCCCAGGCAGTGGACAGCACCAGGCCACGGACACGGACACGGACACGGACAGGGCTCCTTTTACCATTTAAGGCTGCAGCAATGCCCGTGACAGGTGCTTACTTGTTCTGTTCCTATTGCTGTTTAACAGGGTCGTTCTAATTTACATGAGATTTGCATGAGATTCGCTGTACTCGATAAAAAGACAGAGATAGAGAAAGAAAGAGTAAAGTGTATGAGCAAGAGACACATACAGTGTCACCTCTGTGAGAGATACAGATAGATAGAGCGAGAGAGAGAGAGAGAGAAAGGGTTGACAGTGTGTGTGTGTGTGTGTGAGAATACAATATAGAAGGGCGTCAAGTGGGCGGGCTCTATACTAGTTGAAAATGCACTAAGTGTATGTCTTGTTATGAGCAGCCGTTGCCTCTGCCAACTGCTGCTCGACCTGCAATCAATGCAATGCAACTGCAATGAATGTTACACTATGAATGTTTCGAGTGCACTCTGAATGCCCAGACGTACCACGGTACCCATGGACAACAGCAAGTATGTGTGTCTATGTGTGCTTGCCTGTGTGTGTGATTGGGAATATAACTGCAATCACTGCAATTCTCAATTGAGCGTTGAGCACTGAGCGAAGATATACACACAGAACTGTCGTAACACCGTGTCCGTATGCTATTTCCAGCTACGAGTGTAGTCATTCAGTATTAATTACAGTTTATATACATATGTATGCATATATATGTGTGTGTGTGTGTGTGTGTGTGTGTGTGTGTGTGTGTGTGTGTATGCATGTGTAGCTTATGAATAATCGATGAATATATTCATATGCACGCATACATATACCGCTAATCGAAGAGGTCGCTTTACGTAGTGTAAGTTCTAACTATATGCATTTATGAATAATTCGAATGATCTCAAATATATACACAAATGAGCATCCACTGTTTATGCTAATAATGTTGAGATAGAGACAAACAGAGACTGAGACCCCCAATGTAAACTGAGACGCATAGATAGGAAAATAGGTTGAGAGAGAGAACGAGTGATATCTAGCGCTATATATAGAGCTAGTTCGAGACGATGTTTGACGATATCTTAACTATAATATAATTGTTAAACTAGATCTGGCAATTGAACGATAATGACCCAATCGATAGGCATATCGATAGTTTTCCCAGCACTAGATATGCTATATGAGCTAGTATTTTAAGTATATTTTCTGATGTATTTTTAAATTTGAACTTAAAGATAGATAGTATATTGAAGATAAGTTAGTGTTGTGTTATATATGTGGTATATAGTTATTTATACTAAATATGAGTATGCGAATTTAAGTACTAAATGTTGTTCTAAACTCACTTGTATCAAATCTAAACAAACGATGATGACGTTGTTGATTATTATGATGGCAATGAGGGCATTGGCAGTGCTGAGTCGGCTCTGGTTAATTCGAGAACTCTTGTTGTTGTTGTTGTTGTTGTTGTTGATATTATTGTTGATGCTGGTGTTGTTGTTGGTATTGATGTTGTTGTTGTTCCTGCTGCTGCTGCTGCTGCAATTGTTGGCACTTGCTGTAGGCCAATCAATCCGCAGCAGGCGGCGCTGCTCCCGTTGTCGGTTCGTCAATCAATTTGAATAATTGATGTGTTTGTTTGGTTGTTATGATTAGATTTAGTTTAATTAACACTGCACTACAGAAACTTGTGATTTTCAATGTTTGTTCTTATTGTTGATGTTGTTGTTGTTGTTGTTATTATTAATATCGGAACTGACTATGTGCTGATATTTGATGATATTTACAGTTAGTTATGATAGCCGAAATTTGGCTCGATTGCTCGATTTACTAAAGATGGAGCAGAGAGCGAGCCGTGCGGACGAGCTATAGATTCGATTGATCAGTGTACGACTGATCAATCGAATGATTGATTCACTAGCTGACTGATCAACAGACTAACTGTTTGATTGATTGATTGACTGATTACTGATTACTAATGGCTTTCTGATTTTTTCTTTACTTTTTCTTTTTGTTTTTTTTTTTTTTTTTTTTTTTTGATGGTGTCGAGTGCACTGACTGATTTCTGATACTGATATCTGATACTGTTACTGATTTTGGATTTCCTATATCTGATTCTGATTCTGACTGGCTGAAACTGGTTAATTGATTGTTTGACTGATCTGATTTTAACCTACTAGATGAACGCTGGACGAATCAAATGGGAAGCCACTGACTGTGCTGATGCTCGCAATCGCAAAGGCTGCTGCTGCTGTTGTTGTTGCTGCTGTTGCTGTTGCTGTTGTTGTTGTTGTTGTTGTTGTTGTTGCTGTTGTTGTTGGTGTTGCTGCTGTTGCTGTTGGTGTTGTTGCTGTTGTTGCTGATGTTGCTGATGTTGCTGCTGCCAGCTTTGTCTCTGGCTTTAGCGTCTTGCCACCGAGTCCAATCCATTTTTATCAGTGCTGCGTCCTTCTCGCACTCGCACTCGCACACGCACACCTACACACGGCGCGCGCGTGTGTGTGTGTATATATATATATAATTATGCCTGCAGTTAATAGGGTGCTTCAAGTGAAAACCAAAGAAAAAATGAAAAAAAAATGCACACGCAACACGCTCAGTTTGGCGGCCGATTACGAAATATCGTTAACGCTATCGTTATCGTTATCGCTATCGCTATTGCTATTGCTATCGCACACTCGCACACGATTTGGATATCGATTGCGTCTCCGTTTCCGTTTCCGCTTCCGTTTCCGTTTCAATAAATCCGTTTCACTGCAAATAGACAAAAAATATCCAGATAATAGGTTAATAAAGCTTCATGAAATTTAATCTCCACACTTCATGCAAAATACCCTTGAATCAATAAATATTCAAATCAATAAATATTTCTGCAAACGAGCTGCTATTACATAGAGAGAGAGAGAGAGAGAGAGAGAAAGAGGAGAATAATGGAGGAGCACATTTGATTTCTTTATCATTGCATATTCATTTTACTTGATTTTTATTTATTTCATTTTATTTTTTATTTCATTTCATTTCGTTTCAGCTCTCTGTTCATTCCAGCTCCTCTGGGTAATGCCCGATAAATATACGACAAAAATTTCATTCATTTCTCCTGAGTGAAAGACGTGCTCACATGCATATTGAATACGAGGTTTCTCTCCTCGTTCCTTCATCTTCTAATATATATTTTTTTGTGTATTTTTTTTCTCTTTCTTTTGCTTTTCCTTTTTAATGGTAGGAGTGCGGTTTAGGTTTCGGTTACGGTTTGTGGTTTGGGTTTTGTATTAGCGTTAACGTTAACGTTTGGGTTCACTTTACTCCCAGAACCCCAATCTCTTCCCCCATTTAGATTGTCACTTTTGTGTGCGCTTACGTGCGTTTGATTGATGGATTCGCTTGTTTACCCGTCAGACCACAACAAGGGGGAGTCACACGCACATACACACAAGCACACACACATACACACACACACACACACGAAGAAATAAGCACAGTTTTCAAAATAAGCAATAATCGTGATATATCATAATCCCTTAGTTTCAATTCGACTGCTCCTATCGCTCCATATAGCACGACTTTGATCGTTTTAAAGTTCCTTTCTCTAACAAAATTTCACCCACTTCAATTGGAGCCAGTTAACAGGACGCTAATGAAAGTCTGTCTGGTATAATACAAGCTTCACATAAATTTGTCTATGCCTAAGCATATTTAATATAGTTTTCTATATACATGTACATACATATATGCCATATATGGTAGTATATGTACCATACACACAACTGCTGAGTTGCTTGAATTGTGAGCTCTGCTCCGTTTGTGTGTACACTGAAGTAATACCCCTACAGCAACAGTAATAACAACTTGGAGGCTGTGACTAACTGCAGTTCTTATATAAATATTAATAAGTCCAGCCATGTGCATGCATGTTATAAAATACCAGATACCCTGTAGTTTACACTGACTAAAAATGAACCATCTTTGCCATTCAATCTAGAGAGGTAACTATTATTCAAGAAGATGTCTAATATTAAATATTTGAATATCTATTTTGGTATATGTCATTTCATCAAACAGATATTTATCTGTAAATGCGATAGTAATATTAGATCTTGAGTTTAGAGAAACACAAAAGAAGTTCTTTATTTTCTAATATAAACAGCATATTTTTATATTAAAATGAAATATCACATATTTCTTTTAAAATAGATTCTTTGAATATCAAAATATTTAAATATATAATAATGTCTTTTATAGGAAAACCTTATGTATATTTATAAATTATTGAATCTATTTTTCAACCTTAAATGTTTTTCACTGCCTTAAAATATTATCCATAAACGTCCTAAGTTTTTCCTTTGAATATTTAAATTTAAATTGATTCCTGGTACTTTAAGCTCTATCTATTTCTTATTGTATATATTTGTTTTTATTTACTGCATCAAATTTATTTATTTAAATTTATTGACCACATCCTGACAAATGCTTTACACTTAGTTTATTCACATTCAAACTGTTACAATAGTTGTATAAACAGGGCATAGCCCGCAGCTCGGCTAGGGTATATGCAGAGCAAAATCTGCTACATGCTACATGCTACATGCTACATGCTACGTGGCTACGTGGCTACGTGCAACGCATCTTGAAGTCAACCTACTCAACCTAAACGCCAGGACAAACACACAGAGACAGACAGAGAAACAGAGAAAGAGAGGAAGAAAGTAAGAGACAGAGAGAGGGAGAAAGTTACAGAGAGACACGCGTGCACAGTGAAAGGATAGAAGCGAGAAGCTAAGCAGAAATGAAAAGTATGAGCAAAAGCAACAACAATACACACTCACACACACACACACAGCACACTCACACACACACACACACACACACACACACACAGCACACTCACACTCACACATATACATAGAGGCAAAAAAAGCGAAAAAAATGAAGTGAAATTTACTTTGACATATTTTTGTGCTTAGCAAAGCAAATACTTTCATTATTTTTGCTGTTAGCATTAAATTTCGTGCATTGTTGTTGTTCCAGCCGCTGGCCATGTGCTTCGTAATCACACACACACACACACACACACACACACACACGAACCGACACACACATATAGATACACTGAGGCAAACCACTTGCCTCTGAGCTGCATTTGAGTGGCTCAAAACATTTGTGGTACACGCCCACCACAGCTCAGCCAGAGGGAGACCACAATTCTGGCAGGGTCGCTGGAGGGGTGCAGTGGTGCGGTGGTTGACTCTATGGATATAGATGGCCATCGTTGGACAGAGGCGGTATTTTGTATATATGTATAACAAACATATACACATATATATATATAGTATATATATATTTGAGGCAAGCGAATCGGTTAGGACAGCAGACAGGAAGAGACTGCAGTAGAGTCAAAGCGGAATTTCGTATTTCGTATATATATTTCGGCAAACGCCACTGGACAAGTTAAAAGGGATGCTATGCTAGGGACAGAGGGACACTAGGCTAGAACAAGTCCTGGGTCTTGGTTACCAACACTGCGTCTTGCTTTATGTGTGGGAAAGGAGAGGAGGTCGCTGCGGGACAGGAGGTCGGTGCGGGGTAGATGGTCGGTGCAGGAGAGAGGGTCGGTGCTGCTGTGTCACGTTAGTTGTGGAATTTGTAATTTTTGCTCAAAACAATTTTATATGGCAGCGCTTGGGAGACTGGAACTGATTGTAGATACGACACGCTCCTTTGACTCAGCGACCCAGCGACCAAAGCAGCCAGCGGACCGACTCACTTTCTTTGTTATGTGTGTCTATCTTAGTCTATATATTTGTGTGTGGGTGTGTGTGTGTGTGTGTCTGTACAAATGTGAGATTGTGTTGACGCGTCTTCTTTTCCGGAGTTCATGACACAATTTCAACAGCGTTACGCTTAAATAGACGTTTATTTATGTTACACCCCCGATTGAACGCCCACAATCCTCTCAATCTTTTTTGGATACATTTCTCTCTCTTTCTCTGTCTCTGCCTCTCTCTCTGTTTCTCTCTCTCTCTCTGTCTGTGTGTCTCTCTCGCTTTCTTTTTGGTTGCCCTTGTCTCTCAGGCTTACACTGTCTCTCAATCTCGTAGTCTCTCTCTCTTTTCTGCACGAAATGTAACAGATTTTAAACTAAGCTAACGTCTCTGATTTCATAAAAAGATTTTTAAACACACGCACAGGCTCACACACACAGATTCAACATATACACTTGCATCTCAATGAATGGCATCGATTTGGGTTCTATTGCATTTTAGATCGATTGGACTTAAGTTCTTGATATACTATATACCAACAAATAATGTTATATAGATTCTTTGGTCTTTTAATAACATTTTCATTAGACTAAAGTTCTTAATGTTATATAATATTTATTTAATATATTATATTATCACTTACATAAGATACATATTACATTATATTCAGAGGCAATAATTGTTGTAATAATAAACAATAAGTAATCGAATTTGTAAATAATGTTTTATGTTGCCACTGATTTTTTTCAAGTATTGCAAAACTCGAAATGATTTCGGTGCAAGAAATTTTTAATAAATTTGAACTATTAGTTGAAGTCTCAGCGATTTTTGTTGACATTTATTGCTTTGCTTATGCTACGTCAAGGAATTATCATGGATTAATCTTGGCCATTATAGAACGACTCCAAATCCAGTTAGTCCGCTGTCTCTTTTCAACTTTGGGTGCCATCCTTCTTTTTTCCTTTCTCAATCTCTATCTCATAGTTTTTCATTTAGCTTGTTTTTTTGTGGGGGGGAAAGGATTTTCAGCTAATTGTTCATCCATTCGTTCTCATTTCGCTTGGGTAGCGATTTGTCATGTCAAACGGCGTCATTAGAGCAACATCGTCATCAATATACGGTTACATGATTTTCTCTATGGATTCAGCATTGACTTGTGGTTGGGCCTGGGGCTATGCGATCTGACAATTTTGGTTGGGGTGGTATAGTACTTCTCTAGTAGTACTTTATTATGTTCAAGTTCAAGTTATTGCTGTTACTGTTACTGTTGCTGTTGATGTTATTATTGTTATTGTTATTGTTGTTGTAGTTTGGCTTTCATGGGGCTATATAAAAAGCAAGCCGAAACTTTTGGTCGCTCGTAAATTTTGCGAAATAAAATGGCAATAAAACAAGGCATATTCTGATGCTCTTGTGTTTCCGTACATTCGGCAATTATTTGATTACTTCAGCCCGAAAATTTATTAGCTATACAAACATTGAAATTCACACACACTCACACTACCACACATGCACACACATATTTGAACAGACAGACAGACAGACAGACCAGTGTTGAGGCACGTTTCGCTTTCGAAAGACCCTGCAAACACAGAAGGAGTAGAAACAAGGCTCTGACCGCACACACAGAAAGTAAGCGAGTGAGCCAGATGCAGATACATATAGAAAGAGAGAAAGCTAAACTCTGAGTAAATATTGAATTAATCAAATTTCATTTTTGGAGTCTAATTATTCGTACGCTTATTTGCTTCACACACACTCTGTACAAATGTACGTGATCAGGGCTTTCACTTCTAAAATGCTTACATTTCATCAGTTTAGAGAGAAGATTCGACAATGAGGCTCAAATCAGCAAATGGCAATCTCCAAGAAAGTACTTGGGTGTCTTCTATCCTGGGCAACAATGCAATATTGCTCTCAGTACATTCGCTTTAAAAAGTGTAAAATATAATTTATATATATATATATAATAGATCTTAACAATCATATCATTATATTTCATAAATATCTATAGAATTGAGCAAGGTAGATAAAGAGATATTCCATTGTTAATTTTGGTCTTCTATTTACATTATATTCAGTCTGATTGATGATGCTTAGAGTGGGTGAATTTGGATTTGGGTGGATTGTACCAGAGTAGAGTCAAGTGTACTGATTAAATGTTATATACTACACATATAGATATGCTGGTACATAATGATATGGCAAATCAGCAGCTGGCTAATTTGATTTGTGCTTACACTGATTCACTGAATTAGCTTATCATTCACTCAGCAGTTTCCAAGATAAGCCTGTCATCCCATCTGCTCATGGACCTCCATTACACAGCATAGGGAGGCGCTCGGAAAAATGACAGAAACTAACCAAAAAAAAAAAAAGTAGAAACGGAGATTGTCAATATGTTAAAACTGTTGAAGTTTTGCGGCATTAGTTGAAGAACGCAAAGCCAAGTTGAATGCTTTGATAATGCGATTTCAATAGGCATATGCGTTTATCATATTAAAATACGATTTACAGTATTAGGAGGAAAAGCTGTAGAACCGCCAGCCATCCAGCCAGCATAATAATCGAAGGCATTGTCAATCCTTTCAGCAGACAAATCCAGGCTGAGTCCCTTTGGTCTGAAATAGTTGGAGCTAAAGCAGATTATGCTCAGGCAAATCATCAACACATCATCAAGGACAGATGCAGATAAAAGCCAAAAGGACGGGCTCCCCCAAATAGCTCGGCGAATGGTCTGTTAAGACAGCCACGCCGAATTGAATCAATAAAATTCAAATTAGTTTGGGTAATCATTGTACTTCCCAATACTATCGCTCTCCCTCTTCCTCATTCTTTCTCATTCTTTCTTTCTCCTTCTCTCTCTCTCTCTTTCGCTTCCTTTCTCTCTTTTCATAAGCACTCTTTCTGTCTGTATTGGCATTGCTCAGCAGTTGGTTGTGCGTCGATTGTGCGTCCAGGCGTTCAATCATTTATCCATTTCAGCGGTCGGCCCTTGCAAAAAGGATCCAAATTGATACCACTCACAACATACACACACAGATACACACACACACATGCATACTTCACCACAACTCTCTATTGAACCTGGACAGGCCGTTACCACAAAAGTTTGGCCAAAAGTGTTTGCTGGCCTAATCCACTTGAGCACCAAGTGAAACAAAAGGAAACCCCAAGCTGCGACAGACACACAGACGCAGAGATTGAGATTGTGCGGGAGAGAAAGTCAGAGATAGAGTGAGAGAGAGCGAGGAAGAGAGAGCTATGGGTAGACAGACATATACTCACACAATCACAGCCAATCCCAGAAATCCAAGCACCGTCTGTTGTATAGTGTAAGGATTTCGAGACTGCTCGAGTCAGCTTAGATTGTTGTCTAGGCAAATCAAATCAGAATCAAGTAATTTCCCCATGATTCCCAGCGTTTGACCGCAAGCTCAATTAAATTACCAACTGCAAGGAAAAGAACAAGGTTCTGTTGCCACTGTTGTGTCGCTGACAGCTCGTGGCATGTGTCTAGCCGCTCCTTCTATACCCTAACTCGGCACCATTGAAGGATTCCACGACTACATAAGTATACCTTCTGAATAACGGTTCACTCTCACATGCTCGTATATTTAATTTTTATCTACTCTCATTTATTTGCCTTCTCTTCTCTCCACCCAGTGCTCTTCTGCTCTGCTCTGCGAACTTCTACATTTTTCTCCACTTTCATCTTTCATGGCGAAATATTTATGTCCGTGTTGCGGGTAGGGTAAGCTCAGGCGAATGCCAAAGCTGAAAGAAATCCCCAAATGGGTGCTATGGATTTGTGGCACATTAGTGGACCGCTGCCAATCCGTTTACCGCCTCACTTCCTCCTATTCTGGCTGCCTTCTATACAACTCGGTCTCTCTTGCCAATCATCCTTCAACTGTAGTCGGCGCCCTGACGCTTCGTTGGGTTTTCGGCGATTTGCATTTCCCTTAGGAAATGGCAACAGTAACCAAGCACCGCTCAATTCTCATCTCTCGTACTTCTTCTGCTGCCGGAGTTTCACTTCACAGTTTCACAGGGCTCCGAGTGACGTTGTTAGCCCTCTCTCGAATTTTTCTGTATCTTCGTTTAGCCCCTTTCTTCGCACTTTCTCCTTGTTCTGCCCTGTCCTGCTCTGGGCTGCCCTTTCTCCGCCTGGTTTGTGGGTCATGCTTGGCGGCTAAGGCGTTAAGTGTCTTGGATTTATTATTAGATTTGTCTTTGTGCGTGTGTGGGTGTGTGTATGTGTGTGTATGTGTGTGGGTGTGAAAGGATGTGTGCCATGTATGTTTGACGCCTCTTGTCGTTGTCGTTGTTGTTGATGTTGATGTCGTTGCTCTTACTGTTTCGCCGAGCAAATCTCGACAACTGCGTGGCAGCTTTAGTTAAAGCTGGATACTCTCATCTTATCCCTGCTCCTGCTCAGTTCTCCATTCTCGGCTCCAGTTCTCAGGCCTCTCAGCTCTCTAGACGACATTCCCCGAACCTTCGCACCCTCGCTAGTCCTTGCTTTGCCACTGTGCTAATGTGGTTTGTTAGTTTTTGGCTGCCATTAAAAGGCTTTGCTATGGGATTTGTGTACGTGTTGAAACTAACAAACTTTTCCACGCACACTCACACACACACACACATACATACGCACACTCCATGTGTGTGTGCGTGTTGTGTGTCCTGCCTTATATTGACAACAGGCAAGCAGTATAATAATCAATTTAGGTGAAATTTGGGCAAAACAGCTTAAAGCCATAAAACGTTTCGTTTTGCCTAATATCTATCGCTAGGGCGCCCGCTTTTACCACATTTCCCACACGCTCACACTCCCACAGTGTACTCGGAAAAACCGATTATGTGCATCTTAAGAGCTACAAATTTGTCGTCTACGTTTTATGACCAAGGCTCCTTCAGCTGGCCCGTGAGTCAGTGAGTCAATGAGTCAGTCTGATACTTGACGTCGTCAATATTTAAAGACAAGCCTCAGAAATGACACACACACACACATATACATCTAATTGGGAATACATATACACCCATATATATAAGCATAGACGTGTAGATGGAGTACGGCATCAATAGAGACCTTAACTAAGAATAAATGAATCAACAGAGCAATTTGAGTGAGAATGCGTTTATAAGTCTATTAAGTGCTAATTGGTTGTAAAATTATTTACTTTAAGGCCAAATGAAGCGCTTAACAGAATTCCAGATTTATTTCATTTTAGGCATAAGACCGACTATTATATTTTTAACTTTTATACGTTTCTTTTTTGCTTTAAATACGGTTTCGTTGAAACATTTTAATTATATATAGAACTTTTTCGACCCCAAGTTTAAAAAAATAAAAAAGGATCTATTAACATTGGACAAAGTCGCATTAAAATTAAATGGCATAGAAATATTCATAAATTTTATAAATTCTTCATCAGGATTGGAAGTCTATTATGCCATGTAGAGCTGTTTGTATCATATACGATATTTAGATATATATATGATATAATTTGTGTATCACACTATGGTTTTGCCTAGATTAAACATATATCGGTTTTTAAAGGTATTCATATTGTATGAAGCTTATTTAAATTTGTTCTCAAAAACTGGGGGAAAAAAAAATGAAATATAGTATGTTGAATTTATCGTAGATCTTTGACAGTTTGTTATTTTAGTCACAAATTTGCTTGATATACTAAAATATCATGCATGTTTTTTTTCATTCGTTGATATTTGGATCAATAGAACGTCAGAATTTTAGAGTTAATTTATTTCATAGCTTTTAATTTTTTTTCGAAGTCGTGAAAATTTGATTTACTTCTAAGACGCTTGAAAATGGTCAGAATTTTAGTCATTTTGGACCCAATGGGCGATTTCCACGTCCCTATTAACAATGCAAATAATTCTTTAAACGTAGTGTCAAGTCCTCTAAATTTAAACAATCGCAGGAGAGTTATATATGAGATTCCATATGTGGGACCGTCAACCAGGTTTTCAAATATGGAAGAGCCTATAATTTATAGCTTTATCATGTGGGGTGATCCCGAAGACTTGGATGGCATGCGTCAAGCTTTATCGGATATAACAAGTTTTTTTACAGAGAACGTTGATACTAATCAGGAAGGATCTGGAACGCAGCCCGTTAACAATGCAGCAGCCCCAGAAGCAAATGGGGCAAGGGCACAAGTAGAGCGCGCCACGAGCAATGCTAGAAACATCAACAGCAACAACGCAAGTGCCACAAGAATGCCTTCTTGGGTACCAATGAGGCGTAATGCTCCACGGCACATTGATAGGTCACGCAATATGGATGTTGGGAACTCTGAAAGAATTTCTAATGGCCGTCAAACCGGAAGACCGCCTGGAACTGGATCAAGAATGGCACCAACATCCGCTGCAAGGGTCTCCCAACCGGGATTTGAAAGAACTTCCTGCAGAATTGGAAGCATTGTTCGAGCCCCCAGAGTCCGAAATGCTGGGATTGTTTCGCGCGGTCGCCTTGTAGCCGCACCAACACGGCTACCAATGAGCTCGGCCATTGTCGATTCTACACCTAATAACACAGTCGACAACGCAAACGGTAACGGTCAGGGAAACGGGAACACACCAAGACGACTGTATCCTTTCAACATTACTATAATAATTGGATATACGGATCAACCATTTTGAAATTATTATATATATTATATATTGGGTCTCATAATTTAATATGTTAACGAATTTAAATAAAATGAAATATGGTGGCGGACACAAACTCAATGAACTTCTTTTTTAACACAGCATCTACAAGTCTTACATCAATTCTTTGTTTCTTCCGTATATTAAGTAAATGTTATAATGGTGAGTCGGTCATTTCAACACCCAATACTACATATAATATTTTTTGAGTTTCCCAAAACTATTCTTTAGCACTGCATGGACATAAACTGTAAATTTAAGCGAAATCAAGCCAGAGTCCGTATATTTTTAAGTCCTTTAAATTCTCGGAGGCAATTGGAATCTGCATATCTTTAATAGACTACACCCATTTGAGCTATATGGGGTATATGTAAAAAAAAGCTTTTCTGATGTCAATATTTGGATGAAGGCATTTGAAGATTTGTAATGACAAAATGGCGTTTGTTGCCTCCTTCTTTATGCAATGGTTCGCTGCGTCTCTTATGCTTTTAGTATGCCACACCCTCTGTTACAGTCTGCACCTCATGCCCCTAGGCGTTGTGTTGCGCCTATCAAACCCATTGCAGGGTGCTTGTCTTTGTCTGGAGTCTCTCTGCTTTTCGGCACCGGTTTATTTTTATAGTTATTACACTTTGCTTTTGTGCAATGTTGTTACTGGTGATGTTGTTGTTGTGTATTTGATGTTGTTGCGTTGTTTGTGGGTTGTCTTTATTGTGTCACGCCGGCGCTTCAACCCTTGCCTCAGTGCCTCAGTGCTTATGCTCTTCATCCTCGTACTTGCTCTTAGTCCCAACCTAAGTTTTATCTTATTGTTCTCGTGTCTCCTCGATTTTCAGCCGCAGCTTGAGTAAATTTTATGTTGATACTCTAGCAGATAGCTCTCTCATTTTCTAATGTAGTTTGTAACGCATTCTACATGAATGCGATAGATTCTTAGACTTATACCGTTCTATGTATGTAATACTATATATCCTACATAGTTCATTTTACAAGTCACTAAGTCTATCCTTCTGTTAGGGTATCTGATCTTCTGGGTGCTTTGTTTGACCATTTCTTCTTTTTTTTTGTCGCTCTTTCGTTTCTTTTTGGTTATATACTTTTTTTCGCTGTGTGCTCTTCGTGCTCTTCTCGGTTCTGTTTTGTTCTGTACTGTGTCTGCCGTTGCCAGTGCTTTTATGTGCTCTCAGTTTTAAAAGGATTAAGCTGTCGTTAGATTTTTGTAGCCACCGCCTGGCAACCCCTTGCCGCGACCGGCTTCTGGCCCATTTGATGCCGCATTTCTTGCTCGGTTGCGTATTTTGGCTGTTATCCAGCTGTCCAAAGCAATATGACTTGGCCTCAAAGTCGACGTCTGAGTTTCTAAAAAGCATCCTCGTCTCGGCTTTCAGCATCGATTAACCATAAAATGCTGCAGTTCGTTCAAAAGCCGCAAATGGCCGAAGTCTCAGCAATAGCCTACATTGAAAAACCAGCAACCGCAGGACATGTTAAAGCCTAAACCATAAAATCTTCAGTTTCAAACAATTGCCCCATATTACAATGTGAATCGAACATGCTAAATGCTAAATGGTATATACTTCTGAGTGAGTTTACCAAATGCGAAAACGATCAATCAGATTATAATAATATTCATGTTCCATACGTGTATTCCAGTGATTATACTCGAACTTGAACACAATCTGCTTAATTCAAATAAGAACATGGCCTTACTATGAATATAGTATACGCTTTTGTTCCATTTGTTAGTTCAACAATTTAAATAAACATAAATTCATGACATAATTTATTCATATGTATTCATTGTGCTCAAGACCTCGTGTCTTGGGCTTTAAAACGAGAACAAGAACACAAATATGAACTGTGGGTTGGTTGAGAGTTTTGTGTCAGCTGTTACTACTTAATTGACACTTAAATAATATTGTGAAACTAATAAATCTGTTGGGAATTTTCATTTGTACAATTATGAACTGTTGATTTGGCAACCCTATGGCAATGCCGCAGGTGTACCAGCTGGAGAATCCCTGGACAGCTACAACCGGCAGCTGATGACTGTTGACGGGGAGAACAGCTGAACGAATTTAAACTAGAACAGGCTGGAAATGAAGTGAATAAGTAAATGTTGGCATAAATGAGAACAACTTGAATTTTCATCATATTATTTAACTTTTCAGGTAATCTGCGAGCCCAAGAAACTCCAAATAACAATACCAAAAAAACAAACAAAAACTCAAACAGAAAGCGACAAGTTGCAAACCAAATTATTTTTTATACCGAAAACAAAAAAAATAAAAAAATAAAAAAGGCTGCGTAAGAAACAAAAGGGGAAAACAAACTGAAAGTGCTGGAAAATCAACACAATGTGCCCGGAAAGTCACAAGGTGTATAGACGGAGCTGAGCCAGACCAAAAACGGATCCCAGCCGAACCGCACTGGACCCAAAGACAAAAGTGCAATAAACTTGCGTGTGAATAAAGGAGGCCAGAGGTGAGTATGGGTGTGAGTCTGAGTGCGAGTGTGAGTGTGAGTGTGAGTTTTGGTTTCAAAAAGCATATTTTGCTGTTTCCTGTGTTGTCGCCTTACGTCCCAGACGGGCCCACAATCCCGCACAGGTTCTGCTACAGCCAGAGTGGAAGGGTTAGACGCACATAAAAATGTGACCGTTGTTGGCGATAAAAAATTTGAAATGTGAAGGCCAGCTGGTCAAGGGAACAACGAGACCTGGGGCCAGGAGATCAAGCACCGTCGTACGGGCTCTGAGTTGACAGAGTGACAGCGAGTAAGGGGGAGAAGCATAAAGGGGAGGGAGACAGGGAGTTTAAGCTTTAGAGGTTGGCTAAGGGGGCGTGGCGTTGGCGTAAGCATTTTTGTAGCATATTGTATCGCTGCTCGTTTTGTGGATTGTATTTTTTGGGTTTATGTGGCCGCAATTTGAAGAGCAGCCACAGCTTCAGCGTTGAGTCTGCGTGCGGTCAAGCCGGAAGACGGGTCTCAGCTAGGCCAGGTGGCCCAAATGGACTGTACGTGTACGTACGTGTGTGTGTGTATGTGTGGGAAATAGCAATATAAATTGGTAAATATTAATTTAAATTCATAATTCTCATATCTGGCCCTATTAATCACAAGGCAGCACAACTTTCGCTCAAAACTTTCTCTGCGAAATTGAACAGTTACAGTTGTTTGGCTTGTTGGTCCTATCGCGACCTTTATCGCGGTAACAGCTGTTAAATGATTTAGGCACAAATTCACACAAACACACACACGCACACATACATTCCCATAAATTGGGAATGAGAGAAAGCTAACAGGAGAGAACGAGACTTATGTTAGACGACACTTTGGACCTTTAAACGTGTGCACGATTGAAGAGATGGAGAGGCAATTAGCCTTCGGCTGTTGCCGGCTCCCTAAGCCAGAATCACCCCATCTTGCTCACACTGTAGCTCTATGTATCTCCATCGCACACACAGTGACTGTGCCCATGTTGGCCTAATCTAGCAATCTACCTTCGTATTCACATGACTCGACTGATTTCGGGTTGGCGTTTTAACCCATTTTGCCAGCCTGCTTTTATTGCCCCTGTCCATGTGCATATGTCTCTCAGTGTGTGTGTGTGTTTCTGTGTGAATTATAAACTATTGTTTACACAAAGCGGAAGTCCTTGCCCGAGTGACTGCTATATGCTTCATTAAATTATGCTTTATTAGCCTTACGGGAGTTGAATATGAAGTAGCGCCCGGTCGGTCATAAAACTCGGCGCCTCTTGCTTTTCCATATGCTCATAGACAGAGACAATATGAGTTAGAGCATATACTAAGAGTGAGATGGACAAACCATAAGTCACACACAAACATAGAGACAAAGACAGAGGGAGAAAGAGTGTGAGGGAGATGGAGAGGGAGAGTTGGAGCTAGAGCGAGAACGAGTTGATTGGGGGGTTTTTTGTCCGGAGTGTAACGAGAAATTTATGTTTTTTGTCAAGTGATAAAATTTTTCGCTTACATACGCAGTTAACGACCGCTGCAAAGGCTCGCACATAATTTGTGGCTATAAATTGAAAATTCAATTTCTTCAAGTCCTTTGATAGAGCACAGAGGCCAAAGAGCACACACACACACTACAAACACACACATCACGCACAGAGCATATTCAGCATGCCACTGGAAATGGGTAAATTTCACCTGACCAGGCTGGAAGAGAAAGAGAGAAAGGTAGAGAGACACAGTGGATGCTACAGTGTTTCCTCGCCTGCCCTCACCTCCTGCTGCTGCTGTAAAGTAGCGACAACCCTTTTAGGCAGTTTACGATTTGTTTGGGTTCGCATTTTTGCGACCCTTTCGCCGGGGCCTTTTGTTTTCTCTGGCTACGTCCTTGTGTGCGTTTTCAGAAATTTCTCCTTTGGTTTGTTTAGGTCATATAAAGAGCACGTGATGTTGCCCATTGTTGCTGATGCTCTTCTTGCTGCTGCTGCTGTTGCTGCTGCTGCTGCTGCGGGCTGATAATTGGCGCCACTGAAATGCAAATTGATCATTTTCAGCTGGCTCTCTAATTAGTCAAAGTGGCAGCTGTGAATGAACCATGGGGCTAAATAAACACAGCCAGCACAACATGGGACACTCTCAGATAGGACAGTAGCAAAACAGCATATACATAGCTTATAGGACAAGGCACAATGGATAGCACAAGGCCCTAGGATCTCGGCTGATTAGCAAGCTAAAGGCTAAAGCCAGCCTGAAGGTCTTTTTGGTCTATATAGTCAGTATAGCCTGCTGGCTGTAGGCGTAGATAAACACGCGCCCGCATAAAACATAATACACATAATACACTTGATTTGCATTTATGCAGCGGCATCAAAAGATTTTCTGCTGACAGCAATCCCATGCCCGTCATGCCCCATGCCTCGTCACATCATGCAGACCAAACGACACTCAAATAACCCTAATAAATACATATACATTTACATTCCTTGTATAGAGTATACATGGATATGTACAAATATACACAGTGTTCACCTTGAACACTTTTCCATTTGCCCTTTCATGGTTCGGTTCAGTTTTTCCTTTGTGCCGCTGCGATTGATTTGGTTTGATTGATGCGTCTCCCCTTCAACAACAACAAGAAGAACCTCTACCTTAAGGCCAGTTTGGATTTCAAAAGCAAACTGCTGACTACAAATATGCACAACTTGAGTGAATGACAGCAGTTTCCCTCCGAGCACCCTGTTCTTTCGCTAGAACAACCCTTTACTTTGAGCCTGTATCTGTATTCTGTATCGGTATCTGTATCTGCATCAGAGTCTGTCTGTCTGACTGATCTCAGTTAGTTAGCGGTAGGCGCTGACTTTTTAATTAGCCCTATAAGCTTTGATGGCCTAGGTAGGTAGCACAGTAAGAGGGCCTTAAAGATTTGATAGGGCGCAACAAGGACCCTGCGTCTAATTTATGCATTTCAAGTGATTATTGATGACGGTGACATTGTAAAAGCTAAGTACGGCGCTACTCAGGTGCTCAGGCTGCTCATTTTTTTTTTAACGAATATAAGGCAAATTGCAACTAGAAAATACATTTTTTTTTTCTAATTGACCTTGGCTCTGCCGTAGTACTTGAGCACCCCAAGAGCTACATCAATTTACTGCATAACAACGGGTTTTGTGCCAAGCCTACTGACAATAGTGTCTACACTATAATTAGATGCGCTCAAATGTATGCTATTCATTTTTTAAATTGAGCTTTCATTAGGCATCCGAGAAAAGCAACAGTATGAATAATCGGAAAGGACATAAGCCGCATATGAATGTGATTCGAGGCAGAGAGAGAGAGGGAGAGAGAGAGAGAGAGAGAGAGAGAGAGCAACTCTATTACCAATAATTGAAACTTAAGCATGCCATTAGCTTTGCTTTAGTTCGCTGCGAGCTAATAAAATACACACACACTCTCACATTCACACTCACACATCCACACCCACACATTCACACTCACACACAGGGACATAAAGAGAGGAGCCGTCGAACTGCCGGCATTAGCATGTATTTTTATCATTTATATGCATGGCAGGCGGCGCATGAAAGTCGGTTTTATGTGCTACGGGTGCTCAGCGACCATAGGCTCTGCCACCACTCACTGTTTGAGTTTTTTTTCTTGTTTTTTGGTTTTTTTTTTAGGTTTGGCAAATGCCAACACTTTAATACGCTACTAGCATAAACTACACCATCTATAAACAATTACAGGACAATAAATGTGTCTTAGATAGACTGCCTACTTATGCTGCATCACAGCATCCTGATCACGTAGGGCTCCAAGCAGAGCCACAAATACCAACACTGCCTAATTTTGTTGCTCCGGCGGATCACTAAGTTCAGAGAGGTCTACGAAGGTCTTCCTTACAAGAGCATATCATATAATAATAACCAAAAAAATAAATGTATTAATGATTTAATAATATTGAATAAAAAGGCCAGTAAATGATATTGTTATTTTTGACTGGAACAACATTTTTTAAAGAGATAAAAATATTTTTAAATTGAATTTTTAAATAATTTAATACACAAGAGATTAAATAAATAAATTAAAAAAATAAATATATAAAAAAAAAATTAAATAAATGAAATATTAAATGATGTAAATTAGTTTATAATATAAAACAAACATATATATTCAAAATTAATAATATTAAATAAATATAAATAGCGACACCTTATTGTGCCTGAAACGTAACAAACTGCACGACCTAGCTAAGATATTCAGTTACAGCGCCCACTTAGATGATTTTGGTATAGCTTTAAAGCGTTTACGAACTGCAGTCCTGGGTCCCCTTCTCATCAATGCGAGTTTCAACTTACGAACGTACGTACCCACAGCCGTACCTACAACCGTACCCACAACCGTACCTATAGCCGTAGCTCTACCTATAGTCCTTGTTGACCATATAGTCTGTGCGGTCGTTGTTGTCCGTGTTGTCGGTGTTGCCGGTAATGCCTTATGTATACGATGTATACGGTATATGTATGTTTGGCGTGACGTAATAGATTTTACGCGACCATAAACATTCATAAAACATTCTTGCGCGTAACTCACATAATTTCGTAATCTCACATGTTCTTTCATTAAATAATTCATTTAATTTGATTTCGGTCTTTGGCGTTTCGCTGTTCGTTCGGTCGCTCAGCGTTCACATATTGATTTGATATGTACGGCACATAAACATACTATATAGTATGCACACACACACACACACACCCATACACCCAAGCATACATATGTATGCACACACCATATATACATACATGCTATGGCATATATATGCTATATAGCTGGATATCTGATTTCTGGCAGGCGCCATGCTATGATTGTCCAGCCCAATGGCTTTTATGCGCCCATCGGAATTTATTTGCAGCACATTAACTGAAAACACAATATATTGTATAAGCACCATCACAATCATCCAAGGAGGACCTCTATGCTTGTGCCATGCCGAAAACTAGATGCTCTATGAAGGAATAACCAGGGAATGAAACCGATAAAAATTGAATTCCGATATCGGTTTCGACCTTCGAAATATTGAATTATTAGTTAAGGTTACGATCTCTATTTTTAAAAGTTGGAACCGTTTTAACGTTGACGGTTACGGTTTCGGTCTTGCTTTCATTTCTTGTATATCACATCACTTGGTTTAGTTTAAGCCCCAACTATATAAGGAATTTTTAGTTAATTAATTCCTCTAATTGCATAAAACAAAATGTACCTAAATTTAATGCATTTCAGGTAGAGCTACGCCCTGAAGACTTTGCCAAAGAGCCTTGATATGGAGGCATTTAAAATCAACCGAGTGTACAGAGTCTGAAAAAGTAAACATCAAGTCCGACTATTATGTATTTAGAGTGATTTTAGTAGAGTGCTTGAATAAAAGCAAACGGATTATAAATAAAAACGATGTTGCACTTCAAATAGCACATTTAATGGAATTCTTATATTTTCAGAATATTTTCATTACGCTAGCAGCAAAAGTTATGATAATAAAGACGAAAAAAATTTTAAATTTACAGAGAGAAAAAAATTAAGAAAAAAAAAATAGTTAATAGAATGTATTTAGTAAATCTGTAATAGGAGTTGCATGTTAATTCATATCTGGAACTTGATTAAGATGCAGTTGAAAAATGAGGAAGAGCTCAAATAGTTGGTACGATGAAGTGGTTGAGGAATTTGGCAAGTTGGCAAGGAGAAGCCAGAATCCACTCTTAACTTAACTTAGTACATGTGCTAGGGCAAATGTCTGCCATGTTAATTTCGTGTTATTCTTTTCAATTTTCGCTAACATCTGTCTGACACACACACACACACACACACACCCATTCCCTTTTAGCCCGAACTGCCTTATGGCATGCACCATTAAAAGGCAGAATTCCATGGAATACGAGTTTATATGCAGATTATCCAAGATGTTGACGCGCAGTTGGTAACTGAATGAGGCACCTCTCCATTTCGCGCCATTTCTTCACTAGATCCCTGCACTCCTTCACTCTCTGTCGCTCTCTCTCTCTCTCTCTCCACGTCTTTCTTTCTGTACATGAGTCGCATCAACTCTTCCTCTGTCTTTTTCACTTTCCAGCTTTTATAGCAGTTGCCAGATAGACCCTTGATGCCCCCATGCAACGCTTTTAGGAGTTTTTCTTTGGGGCAAGCACAAAGTTTATGCAAGACATGCCCGAAATTCATGAAAACCCAACTTACACTTGCAGCCAGAGCGAGACGGAGAGCGAGACAGAGAGAGAGAGAGACGGGAGACTGAGTAGTGGATCGAGAGAGGCGCATTTAAATTTCTCCCATGTGCTGTGCTCTGTGCTCAACGAAAATGCAACGCAGGGCATGTGGCATGTGGCATGTGGCATGCGGCATGCGGCACGGGACATGGGCCAGGCCATGGAATTGAAAGAGTTTTTTTTTCCTCGTTTTTCGTTTTTGGGGTGATGTTGCACTTTCAAGACGCAGCACGACACAGACACACAGAGAGAGAGAGAGAGAGAGAGAGAGAGAGACTTGAGACGTGAACGAGAGGAGGATAGAAGCATAGAATGGGTTTAAGTATAGAAATAATGGCTCTGCCAGTGCAAGAAAAATGGTAAACGAAAAGTTTTTAACTACGTGCCAGGCAAAAGCCAGTTGCCCGTTCCCAGTTGCCCGTTCCCAGTTGCCAGTTGCCAGTTGCCAGTTGCAGGGGCCAACAGCCTTTGTTGGAGCGGGGTTATCTGCGATGGTTACACATATATAGAGAGAGTACTATTTGAAGGCGCAGATAGCTATAGAAATGTTATTTGGCCCAGTTTGGTGTCTCTGTTGGCCAAAAGGCTCAAAGGAATTCAACGTAATTCAAGAATAGTTGCAGACAATACGTTCACCACCGATCCACCAATCCGTCGATCCAACGACCCAACCACTACCTCAGCATCCACTAGCTCAGAGACTATGGACAATAATTGGGCAAGGTATGTGGAATGGAAAACTTGAGGCATGCTGACAATTTTCTTGCTATGTTTTATGCTTGCGGAATTTGATTATGCAACAATAAATCCTTTGGTCCATTTGCCAAAAACTCACTTTGAGCGTGCGACTGAGACAGAGCGACAGAGAGTGAGAAAGAGAGAGCAAATCAGGCATATATGTATGTTTGTAGAGCAAAAAGGGAAGGCAACTACTATATATGAGCGGAATGAGGACTAAACTTTGTGTACCTTAGGTATTTGGGGCACCAGCGTTTTTAAGTGGTTCCTGAGCCCTCAAAAAGAATGAACGAAGTTCCGTGTTGGGGGGTTAGTTGGGGGAGTTTAGTGGGGTTGGGGGGGGTGTGGATTGGTCGGCACACGTGAAATTAGCATGTGAAAATATTTGTCAAAGATTTGCGCAAAATTATGCGCAGTGTTTGCGCAAAAATACACGAGCCGAAAGTTTGCAGAATTTTAATTTAAATTTTCACCGACTTTTCATGCAAACACGCACAGGCACACACACACACACACAAACACACCTACATACACACACACACACATGTTGAAAAGTTTGCGGACTGAAATTATTTGGCAAAAAATGATGTTGCATCATAAACTAAAGCGAGAGAAACGCTTCAAAATTTTGCAGAATTTCCAAACTTGTTTGCCAAGTTTTGTTTCATGCATAGATAGAACGAGCATTCAGGACAGGAGGACACAGGCTTTTATTTTCATTTTCATTTTCATTTTCAGTTTTCGCATTTTTTTTTTTTTTTTTTTTTTTGGTGTTAGTTTGTGTGTGTTGTACTTTTTTTTTGTGTGTGTATTTTCTCTGTGGGTTTTACTCTTGTTTTGATAAGCTATTTACATAAGCTGATGTGCGAGCACAAGCATGTTATATGAGCCAAGTTTGCGTTGTCGCTGCTCACGTTGTTCTCACTGTATCTGTCATTGTTGTTGTTGTTGTTGTTGAGTGTACCCAAAAGTTTGGAAGTCATAGTAAGCTGGGTCAGCCCCGGGATTGTTGAATGTGCTGAAATTGTTGGGCCGCTCGCCAAGTCAGCAGCATAAAATACGCGACGGATTAGCGCACAACAAATGTTATGGAGTAGCCGGAGAGGATGACAGACAAAGAGAGACAGAGGGAGAGAGAGCGAGATAGAAGAGAAAGAGAGAGAAAAGGAGAGATAGAGAAAGAGGGATAGAGAGAGGGAAGAGAGAGAGAGACATACGGAAAGAGAGAGAAAGGAAGACAGCGAAGGCAGTTGAGGTTTGAGTTCGAGTTCGAGTTCGAGTTCGGGCTCGGAATGGGATTCGGTTGCTTGCCAGTTGCCTTTTGTATTCATCGCTCAATGGACGCTTTTAATGGCATTGGAAATGGGCCAGCAAACTGCCGATGATGACCAAGCGTCGCAGCTACGTCAACAACATTGTTGGTGGTTGCTGTTGCTGTTGTTGCTGCTACTGCTGCTGCTACTGGTGGTGGTGGTAGTGGTGATGGTGGTGGCTATGACAGCGTCTGGTGGTGTCCAATTACGCCGCATAAACAATGCGTTTTTTATGGTGCTAGCGATTATGGCCCCAAAACAACAACAGCGACAAGACACAAGCATAACAACACAAATAACAACCGATAAGCCACGACTCATAAGCCACGGTGTCGTATACATGATTTTTTATTCCGACCCATTGCCAATTTTTATTTTAGCCATTACATGATGGCACATAATTATCTACACCATACGCACGATCAATACATATATCTATATGAAGTGACTTATGTTAAGACATACTTCAAAATAAATTTCATCATTTTAATAAATCAATAATACAACAGAAAAATGCATTGCTCTGAAATATGCTTTTAATAGCAGCTCGGTGTTACCAGGTGAGAACACACTCTTGAAAATCAAAAATATATTAATCAAATGTATCTAATATAATGCTTAGTTAATATTACTAACTACTTTTTCAACAAATTAACAACACTAACTATTGTAGCATAAGCCAGTTTTTAAAAAGCTGATGAAGCAGATAGAGTGTGTTTTTAAGATATTTATTGCTGATCCCATAAAGCTTCAAGTTAGACAACCTATCATAAGATATAATCTTTAAAAAAAAAAAACTTTCAAATGGATATTTGATATACTAAACTATATATTTTATACTAAAAACCAAGACAAATTTGAAATCAAATTGTAAGGTTCTACATAAGATTTCGTCTTTAGGGAAACCTTTTTGAAATATATCTTTTTTATACTATACAGTAACTATATGTATTATTATATAATTAGCAGACATTTAAACTAATATTGTTTGATTTAACATATGATGTTGTTCTTAAAAAAACCTTCAGAATATATAATTGTTTCACAATACTGTATATATTTTAGTATATAACTAACACAAATTTGAATAAATATTGTCTGATTTAACATAAGAAATCTTCTTAAAGGAAACATCTTCAAAATTAAATATTATTCTATACAATCGCCACAACTTTAAACTAATATTTTTCGAGTCAACATAAGATATAGTCTAAAACCTCTAAAAAATATCTTTACTATACTATACTATGTACAATATATTATTGTATTGTACAACTACCACAAATTGGCATTGATATTCCCAGAGTCAACATAAGATCTCGTTATTAAGGAAACCTCTTCGAAACTTCCTCTATTATACTGTTCTGCATAAATTAAACTATATTTCCAATATGACTTTAAATGAATTTCCTGTCTTTTAAATATCAAACTTAAACAGAGAGCATGTTAATGTTTACTACATATCCTTGTGGCATGGAATGAGTGGCATGTGTTTCGCTTGTAGAACATGATTTTTAATATGCTCTTGTGTTTAGCAATGTTGTTGTTGTTGTTGTTGTCATTGATGTTGTTGTTGATATTGTTGCTATTGTTGTTGTGCATGCAAGAAGCTGCTCAATCACTTTTCCGCTATGTTCATTGACGTTGCGTTGCGTTGAGTAAACATCAATTCCCTAAATTCTCAATTCATGTCTGTCCGCATGCCAGTCCGCCTGTCCAGCCATTCAACCGTCCATCCATCCGACTGTAGCCCCCCCATCACTACCTCATCTCTAGAACCATTTCAACAGTAAATCAATGTGTGCCCCCAAAAACCGAAATCGTGCCCAAGTCATTTGGCTTAAATCGATGACGGCGACACAATTTTTCGTTATGTTATATTTCGCATTGTTTGTTAGCCACACACACACACTCACACACACTCACACACACACGTTCATAGTATTCACTCCTTGTATTTGTTGCTGTTTCTTGGGTGTTCCGCTCCTTTGCCTTCTGGCTGCCGCCTTCAGCCTTCCGCCTTTCGCTTTTGTCTTGTTATATTTCCGTTGCTTTTGCTATGACTGCAGTTTCCCAGTTTTCCAGCTCCTCCACAACTTTCTCCCCCTTGCTATCTTTGGACCAGCCCCTTCGTTCCGCTCAGCATCTTTTGGCAAACAATTTGATGTTTGGTACATACTCATTCTGTTTCTGATTCTGATTCCGATTCTGATTCGGATTCTGATTCACATTTCGCTTCTGCGCTTCCCAATTGACAGTGAAAACTAACGATACGGAAAAGTAAACGCACTGTGAGTAATATTAGTTTGTAATTTGATTTTATGTTTGTTATTATTATTGTTGTTGTTGTTGTTGTCAGTGTTATTGTTGTTTTCTCCCCTAGAACATGTCTTACAATTGCAGGCAATTGTGCTACGCGATGTAATTGAAGTGACACACTACAGCCCCACTTTCCAAGTTGTCTACAGTCTATGGTCTACAGTTAGTACACACATATGTACTATATATGTATAAATATATGTATCTTATTATGGCCATGTTTATGTTCGTGTTGTTGGTGTTTGTTTGAGTATGTGTTTCTTTTTCTTTTTTTTTTGGTTGGGCTAAAATTCAGGGACTCCGCGAGAGAGTCTACTTAGCGTTAATGCACTGACAATTGTTTAGATGAGCTTCAAGTGAGCCACTTAAAATCATTTAATGGCTGCTCCTTCATTTCGTAACTGCTACGGTTCTTCAGTTTGTCAGTTTACCAGTTCTTAAGTTGTTCAGTTCTTCAGCTCCTAAGTTACTTCAAATGGTTCTTTACCAAAATACAGTATATATATAATATAATCTTGTACTTCTACTTCGTTTTCGTCTGCCATCATCATTGCTTGTCTCAGTCTTTTACTTCTCAGTGTTGCTGTCTTGAAGCGCTAATAAGCTTCACTTCAATGTCAATGCGACCCTAGAGAGACCCCCGAACTGAAGTAATTGTTTCTATCCTTATCATGGCAATGTGTAATTTGTAGTCGCATTACATCACACAGCTTATACATTTTGTAATCGACATTTCATATAATTGTCAATGATTTCTTACAGCTTACACTTAATAGTTAATAGTAACATTTACAGGGGCTTTACATGTCCAACTTTAATGGTTTCTTTAGTTCTCTCCTTATGTAATAAGTGAAACGGAGAGTGTACTTTCAGTATCGTATTTAATAATCAGGAATCTTTATTGTATATTGAATAGATCATATAGACCATCAACGTCAAAACATTTTGTACATATGTATCTATATTTCATGAATCCAAACATTTATTATCGGGTCTTTTTGGTTTTTGACATAGTGAACAGCTGAACAACATTTTCTTAACAGAGAATGTACGGGCAACTGTTAATTCTCTTACCGTTAAGGATTATGAAATGCAAACTTCTTCTCGAAGTACTATATAAGTTACTGTTGGAGCTGCTGTTAAGGCTAATGTAAGGCCTATTCATAAAGGAAACTGTAAAGGAAATGTTAATGAATTATGTAAAAGCAGAGTCACTGTTAAAGACACTGTTAAAGCTACTGTTACGACCTTCTTAAGACTACTATTAGACCACTGTTAACGCTCTGTCTGTGCGTATAATACGTTCGCTCTAGGAATACGCTTAAGAACCCTATAAGGAGTACTGTTAAGATTTGTTAAAGCTATTGTTATGGCTACAATTATGGTAGATATTGTTCAATTTGCTTGATATGAACCCTTCGATTGTGCTATTTGTGAACTCGAGACAATGTTTCATAATGTTCGCTCTCTACTCGGAGGAATTCCCTTTAATGTGACTCGAATTTCAGTTAAAACTTGACAAAGCCAATTGGCAACTGGGAATTGAGAACTGTAAAATATTAACTGTAAACTGTAAACTGTAAACTGTAGACTGTAGACTGTAAACTGTGAGTAAGCTGCGATTTCTGAATTGCGAACTGTGAACCTTAGATTCTTGCTGTCTCATTCTATTTAGCTTACTTTGTGCTGGGTATCTCAGTCGCTCGCATTCAGGGACTGAACTGACTCACTGATATGCAAATGATATTGTATTGTGTATGGCTATATAAAACTGATATCTGGCGCACTAATCTTAGATACAAACAATATATTCAAAAAGCGACCTAGATCCTTGCTCAACGTCGAATGAAAACAACAACAAAAACAACGACAACAAAAACAACAAGAACAACAATGAGGACTACAACTGCGATAATAATAACAATAGTAAAAGTGAATGCCAGCTCGAAGCAGAGCGGAAGGAACGTAGTGAGCGATGGGTTGTAATGTGCCAGAGGAGAGCGGCAGAGCGTCGGAGCGGTAGAGCAGAAGAGCGGTCGAACAGGGCCCTGTGAAAGGGGGAACATGACTGGTTATGTGGTTGCGGCATAGATGATGTTTGGGGGCACTCGCGTGGAGGCGCCACAATAGACCAACACAGCCAGAGCAGGCGAATGAGTGTAAGTCAGACAGAGATAGAGAGAGAGAGAGAGAGAGAGAGAGAGGCAGAGAGAGTGAGAGTGAGATGAGAAGGCTGTGAGAGAGCGATAGGGAGGGAGTGAACAGCAAGTAGTGAAATGAATAGAACTTGTGCCTGTGTACAGCATTTGGAATATTTAAAAATTACACTCGAAATGAAATGTGTCCAGAATATTGTTGTTGTTGTTGTTGTTGATGATGTTGCTGCTGTTGTCCCTGTTGGCCTAGAACAAAAACAATAGCAACGGCAAGAGAACATTTGAATGGCAAATATGAGAGCAAATAACTAGGCAAATGTCAGTGCGAAGTGCAGAACCCAAATCCAAATCTAAAATGAAATGGAAATGAAAATAGAAATAGAAATGGAAAATGCTAAAACACAAACAAATAATGGAACAACAACAACATAAACAGCAAATTCAAATACAAATACAAACAGAAATACTAACACAAATAGTAATACCAATACAAATACAAACACAAATACAGAAGTGGGCAATAGCATGGAATGAAAGTGACACGACTATAGGGAATATTACGTATACGACTACATGTGCATGTGCCTATGTATGTATTTATGCATGAATGTATGAATGAATGTACATATATTCATTCAAATTTCATTTAAATTTCTAACCTGTGCAATTTCCTGGCACAAAACTGCACCGATTCAAAGTGGTCATTCGATGTATATATTGCTTTTATTTTTTTTTTTTAGTTCAAGGCTACAAATACTGAAGTAAAAGAGCATAACAAGCTAAAGAGAGCGCGAAATATACAGTGAGAAAGAGAGAGAGAGAGAAAGAGTCTAACTGGGGAGGGAGTGAATGTGTATGTGGAAATTGTTTGTGTCTTTTACTTTGTGTGCCACATGTGACATGACATGCAACACTGAAGTTGCCACATTTTGAGGGGCAAACCAGCCCTAGGCGAAGCCCCAGCGATGTGCACCGCACGGCCTAATAAAATTTCAACTGCGGCAGTCAGTTGCGAGGCAACAACAACAACAACAATAAGAGCAACAAATAAAAATAACAATAACAAGAAGAGCAATAGCAACTGCATTATCGATTATTTGTATCGATTGTTGCAGCTGCAGCAGAGTTGCAACATTGCAACAAGAATATTGTCAACAATAAAATAGAAGACAAAGGAAAACAAAACAAAAAATGGCTGACAAGGTCGTTGATTTTGAGGGTAAATACTCCGTAAACGTTCAAACCTCCACCTTGCAGCCCCTTTACCCACCCTGCTTATGTTCTGCAGTAATTGGTTATAGGGTTCTATTTGCTGTTGCTGTTGCTATTGCTGTTGCTGTTGCTATTCTTATGACAGTAACAACAACAACAAGGTGCCTATGCCTGACTTTTGGATTGTGGTTTCAATTCTCGGAACTCGGTTCTAGGTATTCGGAACTCGGTTCTAGGTTCTCGATTCTCAGTTCTCGGTTCTCGGTTTGGTTTATTTTTATTGCGGCTTATTTAACTTTACAACGAGCAGGCCAAGCATTGCTCATTTATATTGAGACTGTACATATTTCCGCTGGCAGGTCTAGATGTTGCTGTTGCTGTTATGTCTGCCCGTGCTGCCCGCTCTGCCATGTCATGTTAGTCATCATGCGGCGTCACCGTTCACCGCAATTTGTGTGCCTGCAGTGACCCAGTAACATGGAAAGCAGCCGCATCGACAACAACCACCTACTCGTATTCATACTCGTACCCATACTAATACTCATACTCATACCCATACTCATACCCATAGCCATACTCACACTCGCAGTCATACTTGTACTGAGACCCGTATTTGTATGCCCGCACCACAGTTAGGCGCATCTCTACCCCTATGCCACACCCTTCACCGTTTGGCATATCCATGTCCTTAGTACTGACGTCTTGCACAGCCTTTTGGTTAGTTGGAGGGAGAAGGGGCGTGGTAAAACGCCTTCCGCACAAATTCCTCCATTTGACCCACTTAAATGGCGTAATTTATGATTTTACAGTGTGAAATTGTTTAAAAGTGGCGCCCCCTAGCACCGCATTCAAGAAGAGCCGGTTCTTTATATAGTCCTTTTTATACTTTTGCCATTTTCCTTTTGCTTTTGCTCTACCATGTGTAGTACTCACTGTACAAACGTTAAGTACAACAGGAAACGTAAGATATAACATGGAGTTTCAACCAGAATTGGAGTCGGTGTCGGTGTCGAAGTCGGAGTCGGAATGGGAGATGAAGTTGGAGTCAGAGTCGGAGTCGAAGTCGGACTAGAAATCGGTGTTGGCTTCGCGTAGTAGCCGCAATCCGAGTCGATGTCAGGTATGGAATCGGTGTCGGCGTTATACTTATATATATATACGGTTTATGTATGCCAGCAAATAATTTATGGACTCTTCAAAAACTCATTATGCCTAACTAACAAGTCGAGAATAAAACGAGAATTACTTTTGAAATGAGCATGAAAATAATTTAAGAAAAATTATTATATAATCTACTCATAATTGTATATATAGTATATACGGTTGACCTGTTCGCAAAACCAATAAAATAGCAACGTTACAAACACGTACACGGAAACACGTAATTATTTTCTAAACTATATTGCTTTATACTTCATTATAGTGTTGCATTATTTAGAAGCAGTGCCCATCGATTCTTATTGTAATAATTACAGTTATGAAGATAATGATTGTTGGGGTTATTTGAAAACGGTTAACAAAGGTTGTTTTGCACATCAATAATTCACATACTCGAATAGACGTTTATAAAGTATCTTGGATAATAAATGTAATTAACAAGGTCTTTAGGTTGTCTTAGATTTATAGTATCATTTTTATATTATCAATTATTTTTTTAAAAGTTTAACTTGATAATATAATATACATATTTCGAGAATTTAATTGTGCCCGAAGTCTCTCAAAGTAAATGGAGTAGCAAACAAAAAAAAAACATACATTATATTATTATATATTATAAATTAAAAGATATGATAGACCTAAGGCATCAGCAGCTATTTGAAGAAAACCTTTTATAATTTATGTAATTTAACCCGTATACAGGTTGTCTTTGGTTAATTGTATCATTATTATATCATTATGTTATAATTAATTTATATATATGTATACCTAATTAAAAAAAAATACATTTTTCTTGAATTCAAGTGTGTTTAAAATCTTTTAAAATAACACATTTTATAAGAATATTATTGTAAATTATTCATTATAAAATATGAGCTCTATGGTGGACCTATGTTCAAAGCAGCTGTTGCTCTTCTTGAAACACCGCAGACTTAAAACTACATACACTCATATGTACCTATACATACACACACACACAAGTTTAGTTAGTGTAATAAAAAGAAGTTCTCTAACCCATGAAAAATTGTAACAAATTAATCGAAAAACGCAGCTATCGCCATCGCCATCGCCATCGCCATCGACGTCGCCATCGATATGGTCGTGGTCGTCGTCGTGGTCGTCGTCGTGGTCGTCGCCATTTGCTAGAATTCGTTGGGGTTCGAAATGAGCTGAACGTCGGCAATTTGTAGGCCATAAATTTTAAAGTGAATTAATGGCGTTTGAAATCCAAATGGCGCTAGACATCAGCACAGACGACGCTGTTCCTGTTACCATAGCTGTTGTTGGTGTTGTTGGTGTTGTTGATGTTGTTGGTGTCGTTGATGTTGTTGGTGTTGTTTTTGCTGTTGTTGCTGATGTTGCTGTTGTTGCTGATGTTGCTGTTGTTGTTGGTGTTGTTGCTGATGTTGCTGTTGTTGCTGTTGTTGTTGGTGTTGTTGCTGATGTTGCTGTTGTTGCTTCTTTTGTTGTTGGCGTTGCCGCAAAATTTTAATGTCGCTGAGTCTTGGGGCGTGTGGAGTGGGCGGTTGGCGATGGGCGATGGGCGATGGGGGGAGGGGGGCGTGGCAATGGGCTTTGGAATGGCTTGTGGCTCATGGCTCGTGATGGTGAATGAATTGAAATCAATTGAATTAATTATTGGCGCTTAATTGATTGAAACGAAGCGAATTCAGCACAGCTCCCGCAGCACAGTTAGTGCCGCCCCACTTGTACCCACCCACTCATTCGATCTCTCTTCTCTCCCTCTCTCTCTCACTCTCACACACTCTTTCGCAGCTTCATTCAACCTCTATCTATCTCTTTCATTTGTTTTCACTGCTTTGCCCGCATCTTCACGTTAACAAGCTGCCAACTGTTTCCATTCATTCGCGATTCGATGGCATCCCACTCCGCATCTGTGCATTCTCTCACTTCCACTCTCTCCCTCTCCTTTTCTACCACTCTCTCTCTCTCGCTCTCTCTCTCTCTCTCTCTCTCTATCTCTGTTTCACTTCTACCCACTGATTGTGGCTCACTCACACTCATTGTCGTTGCTAAATAGAGCGCATTTTAGCCATTTCATTTTCATAAAATCAATTAGCCGTAGACGTAGCTGGCGTTGTTGACGTTGCTACTGCTGTTGCTGCTGTTGCTGCTGTTGCTGTTGCTGCTGTTGCTGCTGTTGATGGCAGTTGCCCCATTTTCATAGCTCGCGAATCGGGCGATATAACAACAACAACAACAACAACAACAAGAGCTGTTGAGCAGCAACGGGAGCTAAACAAAGCGTGGCATGCAAAATATCAGCAGCAAGGCGTTGCAGGCATTGTATTGGACCGTGTGTGGGGGGGCGGGGTGCCTATTGGCAGAGGGGGCAGTGGCGGCAGAGACGTACGCTAGCTCAATGAGTAAGGGGGTGAAGGGTAGTGGGGCAAATATTGTTGTATTGCGTTTGGTAACAGCAATTGAACGAGTTTATTGATTGGCCACGTTAGCACCATACCCCAGACCCAAACCGTTATTCATTCTTATTCACATTGCCATTTCCATACCAAAGCCCGTTTTTCTCTCTCATCATACACTATAAAAGCCCTATATATGTGTGCGTGAATCCATGTGTGTGTGTATGTGTGTTTGTGTGTGTATGTGTGTGTGTGTGTGTATGTGTGTGTGTGTGTGTGTGTGTCTGTACTTGAGTGTATGTGTTGACTGTTGATTTAGTCTTAAACGTTTTGCACTAGATTGCAAATTTGCCTCTATTCATCGCTAATCTATTCACACTCAACGCTTAGATCCAACCAATATCGAACAGAGTCAATTAATAAACAAATCCCTGTGCTTGGCTTCAAAGTGAATTTAATTAATACTCAGACGCAGACGATGTATTCGATTATGCAAAAATATAGAAAAATAGAAATAATACTTGATTATTATAGAAGTAATACTTTATTTAATCGTTGATCGAATTTTTCTGAGTATCATTGTATAGTCAATTCAAAATCTACGAATTTCCAATAAAATAATTCAAAGAAATAGAATTTCGAATTTTTGATCTATCACTATAAAGTATATCCCTTTAATAATGGAACTCACATGAACATATCGTATGCATGAAACTATATATAACGACCTATTCAAAATAACATCTCTATATGCAAGGTTAAAATGGAATGGGTCTATTCCGTATTTCAGTTTTATTCAAATTAAATCTGAAAACAAATACATACATATATCTATGAATAATAATATATGTAATTGTTATCGATAGTTGCTATTTCTTATTTTAAATCAATTCACATATTGAATTTGGGTGCACGAGCGTTTCAGTTAAGCGAATATTATGAAATCATTCGTTTCACGCATTCGAATACCCGAAAATATTAATGATTGCACAGCTGCATCCTGAATACTTATGTCTAGAATCCGTATGAAAATTGTGCGATTCAGTGCAGTAGAACAGGGCTGCAGTTAGTATAGGAAATGTGGATAGCAAACGTACTACTACCTCATGGCTCACAACGATACCCTTACCCCCTTGGCATTGCATTTCCCATTAGTCATACATTTGGTGCAGTGTTGCTGACTTTCTGCCGGTTTATTCATTTTTTTTTTTTTTTTCAAAGAAAGCTTGGGATGGGTCGGTGCTTTGGGATTTGGCTCCATTGGGAGTGAAATTGTTGAAAAGTAGGGTAACCCTCGGTCGCACTCATGAGCCTACTGCCGCAAGAAAGACAGTGGGAATAGCAGGGGCACAGGGACATGGTCTGACTGACGTTTGGTAGCTGTAGCAGCAGCGCACGTTGACCTTATTTGCATATGTACCTGTGCCGCGAAATCAATTCTTGGCTGCAGCTACAAATCTGGCAAAACCCGGGTAACCCCCATACCGCACTCAACCCCCGAGTCAGAGTCAACCCTTAGCGCACCTTTATTGCGGTTACGCTGGGGCGGCGACTGCAACAAATTGAAACGAATTCTCGTATTGGAGTTCGAATTGCAATTGAAATTGGTTTCAGGGTAGGTCGGGGCAGGTCGGAACAAGGCAAGGCACTAGGACGCTGCGACGCTGCGGGTGCCCCACTGCCAATACTAAGCTAAAAGGCTCTCTCCCTCTCTCTCTTTGTCTTTCTTTCTCTCCCTCTCTCTCTCTTGGTCTCTTTATCTTGCCTTTCTCTGTGCACCCCCGCTATTTTTTCTCTTATTCTCTTTGTTGTTGATTATTGTTGACGGCGTTGATTTAATGCAAAAAACCGCCAACAACGTCAGCTGCGGCAGCGGCAAATGCAGAAAACTGGCAAAAAAAAAAAAAAAATAAAGAAAACGAAAAAAAAAATCCAACAAGAAACAGAATGCAAACAAATACACAAACTCACACACAAAAAAAAAGTAAGAACAGCATGCAGAAGAGAATAAAAATGTTAAAAGGCGCCTCTAAGTAAATAAATGGGTTTATGGGTCGATTGGGTGCACCAAATCGTGAGCCGCACACAGAGTGGCAGGCGATGGGCCAGGGCAAGCCAAGGAGTAAAGTGCTCTCTGATGGGTGGTGGATGGTGGATGGTGAATGGTGGGCGGTGGGAAGGATGAGGAGGGACGTACTAACGTAACGATTGATGGCGTGACAGCGATGCCGACTGCAGTACGCCCAATGCGGGCTACTGTCTGCGCATTGCGGCCAGGCACAGTGGTCGAAGTAGGGCAAAAATGTAACAAAAATAATCAGAAGAAAGAGCTAACTTAGCTTAAAGATTTTCAATTAGTTAGCATTTAAATAAGTGTACAAATTTCCCTAATAAGAATGTTTAAATTAAGCAAATATCTTGAGTAGTACCACTGTGCATGGAATTGCATAGGTTTTGCAAAAACCGAGTTCAGCCAATAAATTGGAAAGTGCGTCGCCTGGCATTCTATACTACAGTATGTCTATATATATATATATGCATACACATACATGTTGTATGTGTTTATGCTTGAAATCGAATTAATATTGAAGTTTTCCAGCGGTTTCAGTTTCAGTTTTCGGTGTTTCTTTTCAGCACCCTTGGCTCCGTCGGCTTCATCTCTTGGCCCTCTCCACTCGTCACTCCGCACTCGATATTCGCCAGCTCCCTCATTTCCGGTTTGGCTTTCTTCATTGATTAAATCGAGCAAGTATAGTATATGTTTTTGGGGTAAGTTTCGCATAATTGATGGTCGATTCAAGCAAATGGCGAGGAAAATAATACGGTCTGGGAAATCCGATGCACAGGTGAAAATCGAAACAAAACTTAATGGAAAATTTTTGGGTCCCAAAAATAAAAATCGAATTTAAATGTACATTGATTACAAATGATATTACTATGATGTTGCAATTGCAATTTGAATTGCCAGTGATTTTGTTGGCCATATATAAAGGAAATTGTATTGTATTTAATTGGAATTTAACACGCTTTCGCATTTGTTAAACTAATTGCCAAATGCCATTCCAAATCAAAGAGAAAATACTTTGATTTTTCGAATGTTGTTGGTCTAATATCTGAGCGTTATATTTATTTTATTTACAATCACACAAATACATATACTGATTAGAGTATTACGTATAAGATATATATACAGGCAGTATTATTAAAGTATTTTTTTTTTTTTTGTAATTTTAAAATTAATATTTATGCCTTTGTATGCCTAGAGTTTGCCAGAGTTTTTCAAGCTACCTCCTAAGACTATTTCTATTATTTTATTATTTTAAATCTGTATTTATGCTAATGAATCAATTTGTAATTAATTATACATCATGTTTATTTTAATTAACCAATATACCTAATTAAAGCAGCTAATAAAAATGCAAAATTCAAATTAATTTAAATAGTTTTCAGCCTATTAAAAAAATAACTATTTATTCATAAATAATTTACTTCATGTTTAACAAAGTCTGAACATTAAAATCAATTTTAAATATACATTACATTTAAACTTTGTTACTTTTATACTAGATACACACAATATTTGTTAAATTTTGGACATTTTAATATCAAATTGAAACTGTATTATATAAAAATTTTTAAAAATTACATAATTTTGTGAAATTATAATGAAACAAGTCAAGTCAAACGCAATGAACGGCTCTACTAATGTCGCCTAGACAAACATATATGCAGCCATTACAAAATACTTATACACACACTCACACACACACATACACACATACACACACAAACACTCACATACATATGTACATACATACATTCATATAGAGTTAGTCCATCAGACGATGTAAAGCATTTCAACTTAAGCTAACATAAAGAATACATATATATTTAATAGTAGGGATGGTGCCCGACAGTAGGAGACTCTGTCTTTGGTACTCTTCATACAGTATTTATTTAAATTTTTTTTCGGGCTGTAAATTATTTTCTATCCAGTATTTTACTTCCAACCTAAAAGTATTTTCGATGATGTATTGTATTCTCTGTAATTGATTACAATAAGAGACCTAAGGAATATGGGACAATTTAAACAATCTTGGCTCAACCAGAATATAAATCTATATACTTTATATAAGCATATATATATATATATTCGTTATATAGGGTCTGTCGCTCCTTCTTCTATTAATAATCATATTTCCACCAAGTTTCTGGACCCGTTTGTGCTTTTCAAACACAGGGTCAAAAAACTGAGTTAGAGAGCGTAATACGTATGTATGTGAGAGTGTGTGTGTGTGTGTGTGAAACAGAATATAGACAATTACACATTTCCCACTGCAGCAGCATTTAGATAAACGGCTAAAGGTAAATGAACTTTATCACCCAGCAGCAACAACGACAAATGACATGTTATGAGATAGAAACCCGCAAACTACCAACCACATCATACCCCTCGCCCTACCCTATAATACACACACACATATGTATATATTCATGCTTAGGTGAATGCTCACACAAACACACACAGTGGCAATACCCAAGTGCATTTGTATGCATTTAAAACAAGTCAAGCAATGCGACGGTGCCACCTTTTGGGCCAGACTCTTGGACTTCTTGAGAAGCCGTCTACGTGTGCGTCTTATTGTATCATAGTCGACAGCAATGCGACTACAAAGATACCCTATACAAGTCTGCAAAATATGTTTCAAGTTAATTTATTTAAAGTTTAGGCTGTTCAGTTTATTTTAGTTAAGAGTTTGAGCAAATTTACAGGGTATGCGCATAGTTGAAATGAAAGTTTTGCTATTTATTGTAGTTATTTCTTTGGATTTATTTCATTTGCCAGCAGCGAGCTGGCAAACGTGTCAGCAAAAATGAATAAAAAAGAAAGAGAAAGAGAGAGAGAGTGGGAAAGAGAGAGAGAGAGAGAGAGAGAGAGAGAGTGAAAGTGGGAAAGAGAGAGAGAGAGAGAAAGAAAGAGAGGTAGTATGTATGCATATGTATTTACTTGTATCGTTGTGCTATCCATAATGAAATATGCAAAAATATAAAATAAATAGAGGAGCAGGCAATGCACATGAGCAAATAGAGTCAAAGGCTTCCAAAGGGAGAGAGAGAGAGAGAGAGAGAGGGATGGGGAGAAAGAGAGAGAGAGAGAGTGAGAAAGCAAAAGCAAAGCTGAATAAGGGGATTCTATAACTGCAGTAATAAATGATAAACAAGTGCAAGCTGGCCAAGTTGCAACGCTGGGGCAAAGGCACAGGGATGAGTAGGAAATGGAGGTAAGGTAGGGTATACGGCGGTTAGGGGTACAAGGGTTTTGGGTGCTGTTAAAGAAGGTGGCAGCGTCAGCGGCAGCTGGCAGATGAGGCAGCAGTATAAAGAGGAGTTGCAGCTTTTTATTGAAAAGTGCACGTATGTTTGGGGGAATGTATGTGTGTGTGGGGGGTGTATGTGTGTGTTGGAGGGAGGGGTGTGTTGGTTCACACTTTACTTCTCTAGCGTGTTTGTGTGTGTGTGTGTGTGTGTGCGTATGTAGTTGGTACGTGCCTTGAAATGCAATAAACGAGCGTCTAAAGCAACCTCAGTTTCCAGCTATAGGCCGACCTGGTTGCCAAGGCTCTCGACTCTTGGCTCTGGCTATAGCTATAACTACAACTCTCCTCACTCCATCTTCTGCTACAGCCTTTGCTCCATCTTCTGGCTCTAGTTCCGACTCCGTTTTTCAGTTTCTCTCCAGCTGCATCAGATTCTGTGTTTAGGATCAGAGCTCAGAACTCAGAACTCATGATGCAGCTGCTTTTGCAAAGCTCTTAATTCACTTCTTACTAATACACACACACATATACTCACACAGACTCACACTTACTCACACACATCCATACATACTCACACAAACACTCACACTTTTATGTGCACACATATGCATGTATTTATAGGTACATTCAATTAATGTTGTAAGTAAAACCAAGTGCACTGCTGCATGTGGCATGTGGCAAGTGGCAAACGTGGCAAGTGGCATGCCAACACACACACATACACACACGTGTTTGTGCAGCAAATTGTGCCAAAAAAAAAAAAAAAAAAAACGAAAGGAAACTATAAACAAAACTGGATTAAAATTGCATTTACTTTAATCAAAAACAAGTGCCACAGTCGAGTGCAGTCGACACATATGCAATACTACAGGTAGCTAACTATAGTAATTATATATTTTTAATAAATTTAAAATATTATATATATTTTTAATTCTTTTTTGTAGCTATGATCTCTAATAGTATAACATATTTTTACTCTAGAAATAATTTGATTTTGAATAAATTTTTCTTGAATTTAATATGAATACTTAAAGTTTATATTGAGTGCACCTTTTCATGTCTTAAATCTGAATATAAAATCTGAACTGTCCATAAAGCATTAAAAGACTTAATTTAAAACTTGTATACTTAATATAATGAGAATATTTCACAAAATCATAAAAAAGCATTTCGGATGATAATAAAAGAAATTTACAATATCAAATAGAACATTTCAAACGAACTCTGACAGTTTAGTGAGGCAAAAAAAAATACAGAAAAAAATGTATAAAAAACTATGTACTCTTATTCATACATACATACATACACATTTAGTAAGTGTGTATATAGGGAATGAAGAGAGAGAACAGCAAAGTCAAACCGCAAACACTTAATTTTAGTGCAGCTGTTGCCCGAGCAATGAGCGGAAGTAAGAAAATGTAAGAACACAGCAAAAATAAAAAATAATACAAAAATGATAAAAAAAAATGAAAGAAAAAAATGTGTAAAAGAAATGTGTAAAAAAATGTACAATAAAAAAATGGGAAAATACAGTAGAATAGAAAGCAGAGTAGAGAAAAAAGAAAAAAGAAAGCATTAAAGCAAGAGCAGAAAAAAGCGAATGATTGTTTTAGTTTTATTAAAATGAGTTTTTATTAAAAGCCAGTGGCCAATCACAAAAGTTCGCTGATGTTGCTGCTGTTGCTGTTGCTGTTGCTACTACGCCCAGGCGAGAACTTGTCAAAGGCAGCAGCAACACCAACACCAACAGCAGCAACAGCAGTAAAAAGCGCTGCCAATTTGTGCGCAATTTACAGCAGCAGGGGCAGAACTAGAGAGAGAGAAGGAGAAAGAGATAGAGTGAGAAAGAAAGAGAAAGAGAGAGGGAGAGAGAGAGAGACAGAGAGAGTATAACATAAAAAAGTTGCCAACTATTTAGCTGCATGGCATAAAAACTTGGCAGACACACGAGCAGACTGAAATGGACCGACTGCGGCGTCGACGGCGACGACATTGCCATAAAGCGTTCAACAACAGCAGCAACAGCAACAACAACAGCAACAACAGCAGCAACAGCAGCAACAGCAACAACAACAGCAACAACAGCAGCAACAGCAGCAACAGCAGCAACAGCAACATCAGCATCTGCGGCCGCAGGGATTCTGCATTAACGCTGTCCAAAAATCTGTGCAGTTGCAGCTGAAGTTTTTTGCAATGGCTAAAGAAGAACACAAAAAAAAAAAACACAAAAAAATAAAAAAAAATAACAAAGAAAATAAACAAAAAAAAGTACAAAAAATCTAAAAAAATTAGTAAACTAAAATAAAATAAAATTATTTCGCGGACAAAGCAAAACTCTATTTACACTCTTGCAATGCACATCTATCTCTCTGTCTCTGTCTCTCACTCTCACTCCTCTCTCTTTTTCTCTTTCTCACTCTCTCTGTCTCTCTTCCTTTCTCTCGGGCTGTCTGTCCGCCATGTTTGCAACAATAACGTTACATTACAAGTGGCGAGCGTTGAGTTAGTTAGTTTGCTTGTTCTGCTCACACCCAAACCTCGACTTTATGTTCCAACCTGAACCTCAGCATTTCCCACACGCACACACACACACACACATTATGTGTCTCTGTCTCACTCTCTCATCATCTTCACACTGACTGTGGTCTTGTTAGCCTGGCTGGCAAGTTGGTTAAAAAGTTGTTGATGCAGTTGTTGCCCTAGGGGTTCCAAGAGGGGGAAAGTGCAACAAAGCAAGACAAAGGCGTCAGAGAGAAGGACGCGAGAGAGAGAGAGAGAGAGAGAGAGAGAGAGAAAGAAGGAGAGAGAGAGAGAGAGTGAAAGACAGAAAGAAATAGTAGTAAACGGGTTAGCTGTAGCGGATGGCCAACGACCTGCTCCTGCTCCTGCTCCTGCTCCTGTTCCAGCTCCTGCTCCTGCTCCTGCTCCTGAAGCTGCTTCTGATGCTGCTGTTGCTGTTGCAGAGGACCACACACATGGTGTACGTGTTGCTGTTGTTGCTGCTGCTGCTTTTTGTGGCATAAGCAAAAATTTTGTTAACTTTCTGCGGTAGCGACAGAGCAAAGGGGGGAAATGTTTCGCTGATTCGATGGCGGAACATGGCAAACGTTATGTACTATATACCCTATTCTATATACTATACAGAACACGTGGCAAGCACTGTGCGAACAATGTTTAATTAAAAACAATAATGTAATTATACACGATGAGAAAAAAAGAAATGAGAGAGAAAGAGGGGGAGAGAAAGAGCACTGCAAACAATGCCAAAACAAACCCTACGGAGAGACCAATGCATTGCATCAAATCAAGTTGCATAGTGTTTATATATTGAATCTAGATACGCGCTGTTTCACCCCGAGCAAAACAATCTCATTTCATACAAACACATATCAACAAATCAACAAATTACGATTTGTTATGCTTTAAAAATACAAAGAATTCAAATTCAAATTTGGATGCTTTGTAAATCGATTTTTGCATGAAGATTTGCACAATTTTTTAAAACGTTGCAAATAAATTATTTAGTTTAATCGATGTTAAATAACATTTTCTTTTTAAATTAGGTAATATGTTTTTTACTTACGCATAATGAAGGATTTGTTAATGTACATACCTGAAATTAAATTTAAAAAATATATATATTATACCATATTATTTTCTAGAAAAAATTGTTTACTTTATAAGATCAATTACTTTAAAATCGTTAGGAATATTTCGAATGTAGGATATAAATTTGTATGAACATATTTATAAATATAAAATATAGATTATATTACATATATACAATTTGTGTAATATTTCCCTTAGTGTTTAGTTTAAATTTTTTATTTAAAAAACAAAATTTTTGTGTAATTAGATTTTTAATAGAAAATTTTGTAATATATTTTTTTAATTATATATATTATAGAATATTTTCAATATATTTTTTTAAAATGAAATATATATATTTTTTTTTAATATTTTGTAAAGTTTTCAAATTGATTTTTTTATTGAATTATTATAAATTATATATTTTATGAAATCCATTTTAATTAATTTAAAAAAAAATGTTTTTTTAATGGAATATTTCGTAATATATTTTTTAAAATCATATTTTTAATGTAATGTTTTCAAAGCCTTTTTTTGTCCTTTATTTTTTATGGAATATTTTGCAAAGTATTATTTGAAAACTTATAATTTGGTATGGAATATCTTGCAATGTTTTTTACTGATAACATTATGCTTTTCTTTCAGTTTAAAGCAATTGTTTTATGCGTAATTGTTTGTGTCAAACTTAAGCTTGTTCCAAAGTTGAGAAAACAATATTTCAAGCGAGTTGGTTCTGCATCTGTCTAGGCGAGGAAATATTGCAAAATATATTTAGTGCATGGTTATGGGCAATGGCTGAGACTCACTTCGTACAGTTGTAGCTGTGGCAGGTAGCAGCAACAGCAGCTTAGCATAAACTTGTTGTTGCTTTTGTTCTCATATTGTTGCAAATACCATGCTGCAGAGTGTGTACTCGGTCTGTGGCAACTAGAAACAATGTGGCAACTCCCGCAGAACATCTTGTTGCATTTGCAATTTCCGGTTCTGCACACCAGCGGAGTTCCACATACATTCAAACATTCCCACACACGCAGTGACACTCACACTCACACTCATACTCACACTCACTCACATTCACATATTCACCCACACATGCTGTATGTTTTACTAAAAATGTGTCAACACACGGCACAGCAAAAACAAACAACTCAAGATCTTGTGTTGTGGAACAGCGCAAGAAACATTGCAACAGCAACAACAGCAACAACAGCAGCAACAACAACAGCAACAACAGCAGCAACAACAATGGCATCTTACTCCATTGCTGCAACTGGCAGGCGACCACCTAACGGATTTTGATGCCACTGCCCATACCCAGGCCCACGCCCACGCCCACGCCATATTCTCTATTCCCTATTCCCTATTCCCTACTCCCTATTTCTATTCCCCTGGCCATGGTCATTACAATGCAACTACATAGCGGTGGAGAACCAAACAAGAGCTCACTGGGACACACACACACATGTGTGTGTGACTATACACAGAAGACGGTTGTGCTCCTGGCTGTGTGAGAGGTTGGTCGTTGGGGGGCGTGTCACGTGTTTGTGCCATTTGTTTATGCCTGCTACAACTTCTACTTTTACTTCTGCTGTTGCTACTTCATTCCCTTTGTTTTATATATGGGGTTTTCCCTACTTCTTCTTCTTTCTCTTTTACAACTGCTGATGCTTGGTTTGGCGCTTGGCTTTTATTTCATAGTTTCTTAGTTCCAGCTCCCCTTACTTCATATCTACCTCTACGCCACTCTCTGGCTCTCCCTCTGTGAGGGCTTTGAATTGTCGCCAGACAAAGCAACCGCAACAACTACAACTACAAAGTCCAGATCAACATGAAACGAGTGATAGATAGAGAGTTAGATACAACACTGAAGATGCATGGCCAAAGGCCTGAAGGGTTGCAGGAATGAATATATATATATAAAGTCAAAAGATGGTACCCTGACAATTTACTGACAACTTTAAGCACATCGCTGGGGCTCAGACAGACAAAGAAAACAACTGTGGTGCTATCATAACTATGGTAACTGCTGGAATTCAAGGATTTGCTGCATCAAAAACTATTGACAATTAATGTCAAACTGAGTCAAGGAATTTCCCTTAAAGGAGTCTTTTTTAAAGGCCTTTCAAATAAAATGAATGACAGTAGGAAATATATCCAACAAATAAATAGATATAAATACAAACAAGTTTTAGAATATATCATAACAATTTTAACAAGTTGGGCAACTCATGGTTAATAGAGTTGAACTAGATGAAAATCCTTAGAAATTCTGTAATCAACTCTTGGACAATTTTCACTTCCATTTAAAATAAATAAAAACTATTTCGTTCTTGAATCAAACAATCTCTTAATTTTAGTAACTATCTATATTTTTTATATTTTGAATAAAAACTAAATTAAAAAGTTTGGACTTCTTCAACAACATTAGTTTAACCTTAATTAGATGCACTAGTTTGTCGATCGACATTATAAGATCTACCTAACTTATATAAATGTTGTACATAAATGTTGAAAATGTTTGTATTGTTTAATATATTGAATACATATTTGTATAAGTGTATATATAACATATGTTCCTAAAGCCTGAAAACAATCTTGCAGCATTTTTTTTTAAAGGTTAGCTGGAGAACCACAAAAGTTGCCGTAATTCAGTTCACATTTGTTTGGTAGCCTGCATTTTGATTGATTTTGCCGTGAGCTGACTTTTTGTGCACAGTGTGGATTTATGGCACATACAATGTATACTTTTATAGCGCACTGTTGCTGCTAAGCTGAACCCATGTTGCAACGGTAATTGAAATTGAAATTGGAATTGAACTCTTGACGGTGGTACTTAGTACTTGGTACTTAGTACTCGAAATTGCCGACATCAAAAATGGCTTTAATTTGCTGTTTAACTTCGGCATATAGTATGTATGTATGTGTGTATTTGTGTATGAATGTGAGTGTATGTGTGTATCTGTGTGAGTGTGAGTGTGGATTTTAGGCTTGCCTACACTCAATCATAAGCATGTGTGCTGAATGAAAGTATGCGTGAGAGCAAGTATATAGAGCTAAGCTTAAGTAAGCAATTAGTGTTCGCCTTAATTGCTTTCAAACTTGTCATTCATATGGACTCTCTCCCTCTCTCTCTCGCTTTTTCTCTTTTCACATCAGTTTGTCTCTCTTTCTCTCTGGGTCTTCGTTATAGCCCTTCGTTTTCGATGAGTGAGCTGGGGATAAATGCTTGAGTAGTGCTTGTACTTTGCCGTCTGCATGAGAATTTGTAAATTTGATATCAAAGTTAACTCATAATCCTTGCGAAAATCCCGAGCCAGAGCTATATTATGAGTAGACAGATACACAGATACGTATATATATACATATATATGTATGGTGAGTAAAAAGCATCTATGTTTGTATGCACAAACATCATCAAAAGAGTTCACACTGAAAGGCAAATACTAAGAGGGTTGTTCTCATCGTTGTTTATGATGCTGCTGTTAATTGAAACAATTTTCAGTCAACTTGAGCTGAAGTTTACTCATTTGCACTCACACTCACACTCATACTCAGTGCAAATACGCAGATCCTCAGCTGCAGAATGAAGCCATAAACTTGTTAAATGGCTGGCATAAAGCAAACAACCTCCATTCTCAGTAAAACAGAGAGAAAGAGAGAGAGAGAGAGAGAGAGAGAGAGAGAAAAGAGGAGCATAAATAGAATATATCTGTATGGTTTGATAATGACTGAGGCTGCTGCATTGTCTTCCCTTGCCATAACACCGTCTTAGTCGGAGACGGAGACAGAGCCTGGGCCTCATCCAGAGAGCCGTATTTCGAACTTAAGCGAAGATGACGTGTAAAGCAATCGCGAGCAGTTAATTTGTGTGCACAAGCACCATACATGCCATGCCACCTAACCCTATAGCCCCACGCTCCACTGCATCAATCTATATTTATCTATATATACGTACAAACAGGAATATGTGTATGTCGTATGGCAACACGCGTCGTATACGCAATATGCCAATGTTTATGTTTAGGCCAAATTCAGCTGAATTGCTCTGAGCACACACTCTCTAAAGGAGCATAAATAAACAAGGAGTACAAGATGCCGCGACTTGGGCATTAATTTAGTTGAAACTGTATCTTCGGTTCCTCCACAAATCTGGCCATAATGCACCGAAGTGCGAGCGAATGACACTCAATTTGAAAGCAATTAAACGACAAATGCAATTACCCAAATGAGAACTACTTGGGAAAGCAATTTGACTATAGCAAATTAAATAAAACAAATTTAATGTTGGGTAGTACAGCATGTACTATATATAAAGGTTGTATAATTATATCCAGCTTTAATAATACTTTATGATTCGCATTATGCTCAAATTTGGTGGGCATTTACGCTTATATGGACACAAATGCCACAAATACTTCAATTGTCTCTGGATTATCCTTTTCATTACATCAATTAAGCCGTTGGCCACAAATTATACGACCTTCCAAACGAATGCACAATAAATGAATACTAGGCTTAAGTGCTCCTCATTTGATTTGATTTGAATATGAAATTCAATTCATATTTTTTAAAGTAATACAAAACATTTTTTTTTACCTATCTATGTACTTACGGAATGTGTGTATTTTTGCATTCATAATATGTAATTCATTTAATTTCTTGGAATTGAACAATGCAGTAATTCACCCCAATAAAGATACGCTCATGTATTGCCACACCCCGATAAACCTACACCCACATACACCCCACAAATACCATCATAGAGCCACCCATACACATGTTCGTTCGCATCGATCAAGTACGATATGGCTCTAATCAATTGAAATACCTTTATTCTACCATACATATATATATATATTTTTTTTTTTATAAAAATATATGTAATATTTTTTTTCACGCCTGAGCCTTTGAGGCTCCTTTCAGCGTGTTTCAGCGGCTTTCAGCTAAACTGAGGCATAACGGCAAATCCAGCTTAAGCCATCGGCGATTTCTCAGAGCCCATTTACAATATCGAGCAACTTTGCCAGCTGTCTGCATTGTGCCAACGTTCCCATCCAAGCCTTAAGGCAATACTACTCTGTACACACACGCACACACAATAGCACGCCAACACACATACACCAACACACACCTACACTTAGATTTTTTCACACGCTTCTCTATGGGTCCTTGGCATTCTAGCCATGATGTGGCACAAATGGCAATGCGCTTAACGTGTTTCGTGTTTCGTATATCGTGTTTCGTGTTTCGTGTTTCATTTACCGTGTATTGTGTTTTGTATTTTATGCTGTCGTTGTTCTTGGCTTTCGTGTTTGTTGTTGGTATTTGCTGCTGCTGTCGTCGTGCATTGTGAGGCGCTGACACTGCACCAATCGACGGCAGCAAGAACAAGCAAGTGAACTGCCATGATGTTGTCTTTGGCCCAGTGCGAACGTAACACAAGCAACACTATACGATGCAGAGGCAGCAACAACAAGAACAGCAATAGCAAACAGCAACAGCAACAGCAACAGCAAACAGCAGCAGCAACAACAGCAGCAACAACAGCAGCAACAACAGGAAACGCAACACCAACACCGACAGCAACAACGATGCAACATACGGAGCAGACACCTTGGCCCACGCACAGACAATTTATAAGGCCACAACAAATGTCTGGGGCTGTAAACTTTCCGTAAATCTTTGCAGCAATGTCTGTCAGTTGCAAGGACGACGTCGCGACGCGACTCTGAAGGATTTTAAATGCCATCCGCATTGTTGTTGCCGATGTCACTGATGTTGTTGGTGTTGCTGTTGCTGTTGCACGTTCACTGCATGTTTCCGTCAGCATGTCACACACACACACAGACATTAAAAAAAGCATATAGCCCAGAGCAGAGTTGTTGGTAATGCAACACAACGAATGCTAAATACACTATCTAAGCATAATCACTCTCTATGAATCGATTGATAATCACATAAATCACATGCATTTTATTAAGTTTTAAATGTTTTATTTCATTTTATTCATATAACACTTTATTGTTTTAATCATTAATTTTGTTATTTAAATATATTTAATGCAATATTGTATTTAAATCATTTATAAATTGAGCTGCAAACGAAATGCGAAGCATGTGAAATATTTCACATTATTGCACTGAAAAGTAGGCAACATTAAATTTTCATGATAAGTCTGCATTGAGTGTGATTTTTGCAAAAGGAAAACAAACATTAATAGTATTCATTTCATGAGATTTTCGACATTAACGTAAAATATTTAATTTTTTATTTTTAAGCACTATACATAAATTGTTTATGTAAACAATGAATTAATATATAGGTATTATGGCTCAGAAGATTTGTCATAGGGTATATATAATAGTGGTATGGACTCTTCTGTGTGGGTGTGTATGTATGTGTGTGTGTGCGTGCGAATGACTTTGGTGACGTTGTCAGCGTCTTAGCGTCTCGTGACAGCTTTTGGCCACGTCTGCTCTGCCTGGTTGTTAACATGTACTGCCAACAGCTCTCGGTTCACTCTCTTTCACTGGAGTTTCTACAGTTGTTCTGGCTAAAGTTATCATTGTTTTTGCTGTTGTTGCTGTTGCTGTTGTTGTTGTTGTCGTTGTTGCTTTACGAGTTGTTGTTGCATTCTGTGCTTTCATTAAGTTAATCCAGACATGATCATGCATACATTTACTTCTACCTGTCGCTGCGGCTGAGCGAGTGACGTCGACTCTTTGGACGACAGCAACATCTACAACAACAACATCAACATCAGCAACAATAGCAACATCTACAATACTGGCAATGACAACATTTTTCTGCAAACACTTTAATGCCCATTGGCTGTTGCCCGACTGCTCCAAAGAATATACGCGCTCTACACTTCCCCCACATTCAAACTCACCCACTCACTCTGAGAGCAATTGTTCCCCTTTCTCTAAATACTATATATATGTATAACATATATACTGTATAAATATATATACATTTATATGAAAGCATACATATAGATATAAAGTATATATGCATAGGTATAGGTTCTTATGTAGACACGTGCCACCTGCCGCAGACCCAAGTCTTGACAAATTTTTTGTTATGTAAATTTTTGTGGGGCTGCTGTTGCTGTTGTTCTTCTTGTTGGAGTTGTTGTTGTTGTTGTTGGTGTTGTTGTTGTTTGTGTTGCTGTTGTTGTTGTTGTTGTTGTTGCTTGGCATTTGTGCACCTGTGTGCCAAAGCATAGAAGTTTGCATTGTTATTGCTGTTGCTACTGCTGTTGCTGTTGTTGCTGATGTTGCTATTGCTGTTGTTGGTGTTGGTGTTGGTATTGGTGTTGGTGTTGGTGTTGGTGTCGCTGCCATTGTCTTAAGGTTGTACAAACAGCAAAACATGTCTGACTGGGCATAATTTGAAAAAGCAGCAAACAGCGAACAGAGCGAGCAGAGATTTTATTTGACTTTTACTTTGCGGAGAGAGTTTTTAAATCCATCCGAGTTGGGTAAATGTTGTAAGAATACCCATGACGGAGAGTATATAGAGTATGATGGATATGCTCAGTGATAGATGATGTCATTGTGGTTGGACTTTGGCTTTTCTTCATGTTGTTTTAGGCGCTGCCTCTCACTCTCATATTTATATTTACAATATTAGATGAACTTCGTCAAAACTGTGTTTGAAATGTTTTCAAGCGAAATTTAAGTTGACATATACATTTATATATATAAAAATACATATATATATTTTTTTTATTTTTTTATTTTGCTCTTTTTTATATTGAATTAGGGTATGTCGACACGTATTTGATCCCTCTTGTGGCTGGGGCCTGTGCAGCGCATTGCAATAAAGCTCAGAAGTTACATCTAACAAGAAAAGTTGGGAGCTAGCATCAACAGCATTCAGCACGAGAGAACGTAAAATCAAATTTTACCAACTTTTCTATGAAAAGTTCTCAACCATTTTTGTGGCCCTTACAGCCGGCCGCATAAACTGGATATTAATTGATACCGAACTCAGGTTTGCAAAACCCATTAAATTCTAATAAAATCGCAAAGTATTTACCACAACCGCTTTAATACACTTAAAGATATTGAATCGTATACAATCTGTCTTTTATAAAACAATATATTAAAGAGGTATAATATGAATATTAATAATGAAACAACATATTTAACAAATATAATAAGTTATAATAAGATATAATAATAACATATATATAATCATATATGTTCTAACAAAGTTTCAACATGTTTGGCATAATATGCATACTTAATATTCTTGAGTTTGCGAAACCCATCAAATTCTATAAAAATGGCAAAGTATTTACGACAACCGCTTTAATACACTTAAATATATTGAATCCTATACAATCTACCTTTAACGGAAAAAGAAATGTAACAGTTTAAATATAAATATAAGTTTTAACTATGGTTTATTTGGAGGGAAGAAAGCTTTTATCCAAGATCGAGAAAAAGTTAGGTTTCCGTGGGTTATGGTATTATTCCGCCTGAAAGGTTCGACTACCGAACACAATCGTTTAGTTTAAGACATTTTTACCCACTGTCTTTATATTATAATAGTTCTTTATGTGCAACTATTTATGATGACCTGAACATGATCAGTTCAACGATAAAAAGAATCAATTCCAAAAAATTTACAATAGGGTGCTTCATTACAATTTAAATACGAATATAATAACTAATGGTAATCTGACCCAACACATATCCGGTAAAAAGATGAAATTGGAAGTTGAATTGAACAAACTAATGGGAGTTTATTAAACATTAGATGTTCATTTAGTTTAAGTCACTTTTAATCAGATAGAATATATTATATATTTTATATATAGTGGAATGCACTTATTAATATAAATTACATAAAATTAATATAAAACTCAAGTCTGGCGTTATCTGTGTATCTCGGGGCCTATACTATTAGTGCAAAGGTATCATAAATAATGATTGCAAATATTATGGCCCATCATAAAACTGTGCAAAAAAGTCACAAAAACTCAACTTTCTTTCTTGTTGCTGTTGCTGTTGCTGATGTTGGTGTTGCTGATGTTGCTGTTGCTGTTGCCCATTTATGTCTGTGCTGTGTCTTTCGTATTCCACCATAAATAAAGACAATAAATATGATGATAATTAAGTGCGTCGCACATTCTCTCAATTTAGCCTTATTAACCCAAAAAAAAGAAAGCAGAAAAAAAGAAATGACACAGATATTAATTTCCCACACGAAGAGGCCACAGTCACGATATACGTGGTCCCAACAGAAGAGCCCTAGAAGCCGGTGCCTGCACCAACAACACCGACAACAACAACAACAACAACAGCAACAACAACAAAAACAACAACAACAACGCCAATAACGAGAAGTAGAAGGAATCCCCTTGCTTGGAGCGAAGCATAAAGCCTAAACGTAAATGAGTAAATTGGCAGATTTAAGCAGTAAACACAAAAAGTGGGCAACAAAACAGACCCAGACCCCGCCCATCATATGTGTATACATATATACATATGTATATATATAAAATTGCGTGTGTGTGTGTGTGTGTGTGCGTATATGAGATATGAAAATATAAAGAAAAATGTCAACAATCTATTGACAGCTGAGACTGTAACTGATTGTGCGGCAGTTTCGGCATTAAAGCAAAGCAGGGCACGTCGCAAACAAAGCCATAAGCACACCACCAACACACACACACACACACACACACATGACATCCACACCCACATTCACTCACACACACAAACACAATGCTTGTAATTTAGATGTCAATAATTTTGCAGTACATTCTTTTAGGGGCGGCAAATATTATTGCCTGGCCTACATGGAGTGTTCCCCTGTGGCTCACACCACCACCAACACCAACAACACCACCAACACCAACATCAAAACCAACATCGACACCAACAGCAACTACAACAACGACACCAATAACTAAAACAACATGGGACAATAACTGACTACGTCCATAGCAATAAAATAAAGCGAAAATGCCGTGAAATTTATAACAAATAAATAACAATTATATAAAACAGAGAAAAATCCTCACTCATTATGCCCCCAATTGTATTGTCTTTCAGGTATAGTCAGACAATCGATACTCACATAAATAAATTATAGTTTATCGATGGTATTGAAGCTGTATTAAGTACCCAAAAATATGTTCAACTCTAGAGACCTCACCTTTTAGTAGTGACCCTTTGTTTAGTACTTAACAGTAAAGAATTTTGGGGGCAGTAAAGAATTTTGGAGACGGTGTTTTACTTCCCACAGAATAGTATTTTCGGTGTTATAATATATTCTCGATAGTAGATTTGATTTAGATTAATTTAGACGATCATGGCTCATCTGTCTCGGCTTCTCATCGGTAGGAAGAACAGGATAGAGACGTGTGGAGAAACGTTGTGATAGGGTTGTCTAGTGCGAATAATATATATAAGAGTTCCCAAAACCATGGCTTTATCATAAAATAAAATATAATCAAAGAAAACTATACATATTTGTGTTGTATAATGATGTATTGAATATCGCCATGTTATTTGTTTCCCTCAAACTAATATCATAATATGATTATTCAAAATGCTGCCTTTAATTCAACATATGATAATTTCAACTGAAATGAAATCAATTAAACGGGCTATAGTATTTATAAGGACTACAAAGTAGTATGACAAATATAATGTTCCAGCATTAATAAGCCCATTATGAATTCATGAGGAATTAGGCAAATTTAAATATGACAAGAGAGTTTAGATTAAATTTTAATTGCCTGCATTCAAAATTAATTACAATCTACAAATATTTTTATTTGATTTCATTTGTATCCGTTAGAAGCAGAAATGCCAGAGGCACATGAGGTGGCTCCACACACCTTATTGGCCAAGATGCCCGCTGGCACTCTGCGGCTGTAATAAACAATTAAAATAATGCTAAATATTGTGGTAAAGTGTCTGACAAAACGTAAAATGCTTAATGGAAAAAATGAGCAAATGCCTGAAATGGGAAAAATGCCAGAGAGCGTATAAAATCCAATGGGATTTTAAGGCAGACAAATAAACCACAATTAAACGTATTTCAACAGGGTGCAAAATGGGAAAAGCAACAGCTACAGTGCCTGCAAATGAATATCTGCCATGAGTTGGAGTTGGAACTGGGACTGGACTTGGGCCTCGACATTAAATGGTAGCCGGAGAGTAGGTTGCAGATCTCTGGTTCTCATACAGACCTGGGGCAGACACAAATAATGAGGCAAACCGCAAAAATTACAGCAATGCCAAAGGACGCACACACACATAGAATCACAATGAGCGAATGAGAAGGAGAAACATAGAGATAGATAGAGAGTAAAAGAGAGAGGCATTTCATACCGGATGGAGGTGCACAGAGCAGGACAGCAGATGAAACATTGTGAATTATTGTATTTTTTGTAGCTATTTTTATTGTTGTTGCTATTGTTGGACTTGTTGTAAAGTGAAATGTGCCAAAGTGAATAATTTCTTTTTAATTTCCACTTAAGTGCTTTTCAAATAATTTGCAAAAAGGACTGTAACAACACTGAAGCTTACACACATACATAGACAGAATACTTGTCATTTTAATACGTTTGGTGTTACCAAAAAAAAATAAAAAGAATAAAAGTTGGGAAGAGCACAGTCTTTGAGGTTGGTGGCTAAAACAGAAGACAGATTAGAAGTAGGCAGTTCCAAGCTGAAACTGAAGCTGAACTCAGATCCTAATGCGTGAGCTGTTCCTGATATTATTATTATTGTTGTTGTTGTTGTTGGTGTTATTGTTGTTGTTGTTGTTGTTGTTGTTGTTTTTGCTGTTTTGGCCCTCTTTTTGGGGTTTGGTCTAAGATGGGGTTTCATTCTTTCATTCTGTCAGTTTTGCTGCTGTAATCGACTTATTCAAAGCCTACAAGCGATTCAATTGCGGAGGTCACGAAAGGAGCAACGAGCTCAGGGGCGTGTACCAGCATTGGGGGCAGTTGGGGGAGGCAGTAAGGACGGCCTGAACGTATCACCAACATGGGGGTAGGAGTACGGCAAGTGGCAGTAGCAGCCTGGTTTGTCAGTGATTGCGATTTCGCATTCGCTTTGTTTTTCGTTTCTCTTTTGCCACTGTTGATGCTGTTGTTGTTGTTGTTGTTGCTGATGTTGTTGGTGTTGTTGGTGTTGTTGGTGTTGTTGGTGTTGTTTTGTAGAGCGACGTGCTGGCTGAAAGGGCAACTGCGTTGCCAGCATCTGTCATTACCGTTATTTATGGGGCGCATTTTAAAACACATCAAATGGAAGAGCAGCCGAGCATCCCGGCACAAAAATGTTCAACCTCATCAATGCTAGCTGCAAAAATGGCAACCAAAAAAGAAAAAAAAAACCAACACAAAAAAAAAAACATAAAAAAAAACATACATACAGTAGAGTAGAGTAGAGCAGGAAAATATTCACATTGACAGCTGAGCCTGGTTTTCAGGCAGACAAAGGGAGAGACCAGCTGATAGAGAGGCAGAGAGACAAAGAGAGTGTGTGTGTGGGATGCCATAGGTAGTAGCAAAGGATATCATTTGGTAGCCAGAGGGTCGCAGAGTGTAGAGGGGATAGTGACTGAAATTGCTTGTCGAACAATTCTATACACTGAGCATAAAATAACATAATAAAGCCAAGTGGATATTTATTTGGCCAGCAAATCACAACATTTTATCTCTCAAACATTTGCAACAATGCACAGTTCACAAAAAGCAAGCAAAAACGAAAATTTCATAAAATTCAGCTAAATAACGATACAATCATACAACATGTATTAAAAAAAAAAATGAAGACAAATGGAATACTGGTATGTCATATAGTTAAATGAGACAATTGCCAAAACATCTGAAAATATTCGATACTTATATTTGAGCATGATTTTGATAAACAAAACATTTGTTTAATTTAAAAACAAAACAAAAAAAATGCAATCACATTGACTGGGATTTATTCAAACTGTTCTTAAATATATTGTACTTTAGTTGGATGATGTTCTAAACAAGATAAAATATCGACCATGTCATGCAAAAGCCTCAGACAATATGAATTCATGTTAGCAATTAAAATTGACTTCATTTTAGACTTTTATTTATAAAATACTGTATTTTCACTTGAAATACACAAAGTATATAATTTTGTATTTCTTTACCAACCTTATTGGGTTGAATCATTAGATGTCTCCGGCTTCACGTATAACATATAAGCAATTTTAAATATTTTTATATAAATTTTTTTATTTTCGAACTTTTGCTTTAAAAAATATTAAATTTGCATTTAAAACGAACTTTTCTAAATAATTAGTATTTTTTAAAATTTGCTTTATATAACATGTTATTTGTTTGACTATATAACAGACTTAATGATCTGATAGTATAACAGACTTCAATTCCAACATTCGTCTATATAAAATATACAGTATTTTGATTTTAATAAAATTTTTAAGTATTTTTTTTATATTTTTAAATATTTTCAACTAATTCAGTAAAATCATGAGTTGCCTACATCTTAATATATAGTATATAAATATACTGCAACATTATAATATCGTTTATAAAGGATATTAAAATGAATTAAGAGAAATGTGTTCAGTTATTTGGTTCAACTGAAAGTGAAATTGAAACTGCAAATGAAACCCCAATACGAAATTTCTAATTCTGACAGCTCTATGATATATGCTATATGCTGTTTGCTCTATAATGTTTACCGTATGCTCTTTTCTGTATTCTACCATATATAGAATTCTCAATTCTGAATTCCGACCGGGCGACCCATTGACCAAGTTAAAAAATTTCCTATGTCCCTTTCTGTTTCTGTTTCTGTTTCAGTTTCGTTTTCGGTTTCTGTTTTCTATCCACATTTTTTGTTCAGCGCTCATAGATCTGTGTATATAGCACATAAATACATATATACTATATGTGTATGTGTCAGTATGAGTTATGCAAACTGTGGTAACTGTTTGCTGTGGCGTATTTCATTTCCAGCAGCCACTTCAAATGCGGTTGGCAGCATTTGGGCCGCGGAATCAAGCGCCAAGAGACCTCATAAAAACGACTAACGGCGCATGGAGTAGTAGTACACACCAACACATATTAAAATGTGGCTTAATAGCACACACACACACACACACACACACACACACACACACTATATACAAATACATCTATAGCGAGACAGAGTCGCAAAGGGATCAAAGTTTGTCGAAATACACAAACAAACAAACAAAAAAAAATGTATAAATAAATGGGGTGCACTGAGAAAAAGAGAGGGTGCTGCAAAAAAACAGGAACAACGACGAGGGGAAATATAAAATGAAAGAGAAAAAGAGAAAATGTTTCGTTCTATTTTTCGTCATTTTGTTTTTGCTTGGTTGTTTCATAATTTTTTTCTTTTTTCTTTTGCGAATTGGTGCCACTTCGGCATGCAAGGATATGCAGGAATATGCATGCACACGATTGCATAATTTGAATCGGCCTAGGCTCATACTGGAGGCGCATTGGCAACTTGCAGCTGCCACGTGTCAAAGTTGAATCAACCCCGGCGGGCAGAGGCTCAGTGAATATTCCCAACTCTCAGGCTGGCAGCTCCCATGCTCTGGCAGTGAAGTTACAGAAGCAGAGACAGAAGCTGAAGCTCAAACAGATACAGAGATAGAGGATTCACTCTCCCGAATCAGAGCCACCCGGAGAGCAACAACTGCAGCAGACAGCAGCCGCATTTCCTTCATTTTTTTTTTTTTTGTTTGTTGCCCCTCTTTCTCCCACAGTTTTCTACATGCCACTTGCCACTTGCCAGTTACCACTTGCCACATTGCCACAGTGGCAGTTGCCAGCTTGCCACAAATCCTCAGCAGACAGACAAGGCGACAGCCTGACAGACTGACATACAGACAGTCGGGCCGAAAGACAGACTAACAGACAGACAGACATACATGCAGACAGAAAGCCAGAGATGGACAGATATACAGTTGGAAGGACGCAGTGCATCAGCAACAGTTCATTAATCTATTTACAAGTTCGCGCAGACAGTTCCCATAATCAATCAATAGAAGGCGCGTGGACAGTGGGCGTGCCATGGCGTTGACTAATGGCGACCATGTACCGCCTGCGGTTCTGTCTCTCTCTCTCTCTCTCTCTCTCTCTCTCCCTCTTCTCTCTTTCTCTGGCTCCGGCTTTAGAGCTGTCGCTGCTTTTGACTGTAGTAATCCAGCCCAGTTATTTCTTGTGAAACTCTCATTGGCCTTGTCAAAGGCTTATGAAAATCGACCTTAAGGGTTTTCCATTCACACACCCTCTGACGGCTACAAATATTTTTAGCTAGGGTTGCTCATGTTTGTCAAGCACAAACATCATGATCACAATCTCAAATCAATTTAACAGGGGAAAACTGTCAATGGTTTAGCTAAAAAAAAAATACTATAATTCCGCACAATCAAAAGTGGGCAAAACAATCAACAGGTCGCCTTGCAAAAGCTCATTGCTATTGCACTGTATATATACCATTATCTGTGTAGTCGCCAAATTAGTTTACTAACATTGAATCAAGAGAGAACGCTGTCGATATTTTAAGAACTTGTTATTACGCTTGATATAATGTCCAGGGACATCTCAAACTTGATGATTTCAAGATATGATAATGTGGAACGAACTATTTAGTTCTCTGAATGACCTTCAATAGACCAAGTAGAGTAGAGATTACAAAAATTTGCTGCATTTATTAAATAAAAGATGAATATCTGCATATCGTTTAGAACATTGACTAAATAATTTTAGGATCTTTAAGAACATACAATATATTTGAACAATAGTTGATTGATTGGTTCATGTTTCATTCAATCAATGGTGCATAGCTTCATTGGATGAAGATATCAGAGGCATGGATTCGTTTATTTTGAGTTTCTCAGCATCACCAGTTAAGTCATTAAGCATGGATGAATCAGATGATGGGATGATAGTGGAACCTCGATTGCTAATCGCAATTGGAGCAGATACTGTAGTCTCAGTTAATGTGGGGACTACAACAATTGGATCGGGAGATACAGCAGAAGTGCGTGTGTCTACGGATTCAGTTTCAGAGGAGGATTCAGATGATGATTGATAATGACATGGGCATTTATACGCCTTAGACTTTCTCCTCGACTGCTTCAGTTGTTTCTTGAGTCGATTAGATGCACGCATCTCGGGATGACCATAGCAATGCTCACACTGATCATCCGACGACGAGGAGCTCTGGCCAAAGTCATGGGGCTTGCGATAAATACAACAGCATTTGGATTTACGACGATTTAGGTTCTCATTATTGATAACACCTTCATGGAAGTGCACGTGGCGGTCCAATTCGGTGCACATCAACACCAGATGCACCCCCGATACACCAGGAGTATCATCTGGCACAGTGGATGGGCTAGCAACAGAGTCAACAGCTCCCGATGACTTATCACCTTCTGACCCCATGGTTGTAATTGCTTGTAGCGGTTGCTCATCCATATTGCATCGAATATATAAAATCAGACTTCTCTAACTTTTACAAAATATATGGTCCATCCGTGTCGATATATATTTTTTCACAGACTTTTTTGACTCGTTGTAAAACATTCGGAATTTTGATACTATTTGCTAAGCTGCTCATCCAGTCGACTTGAATTGACATGACTGAGCAGGCCAGAGCAAAAGGCCACTGTGCTTACTTTCTGATCTCAGACATACTATAGCATGGTATAACATAATATGAGGTGCACTGAATGGGGCTGAAATGGGTTGGAATTCGCCCAGTTTGCTGACCTTTGCCAAGTCGAACCTTTACCGGCTTAGCCGCAGTCATTTGGCTGCCAAAAACTTGGCCACGATTTACGTCAATTGGGCGGCAGCCAGCTGCAGCGGATGCTCTTTCAGCCTGCCACGCCCATTTGAGGCGAATGTTTACCTAAAAGTGCATTTAACTGCCACGCCCACAATTCTTGGCTTAACCCGAATGCAGTTTCGCTTTATTATTGAGCGCGAGCCAACCATTTGCCCATTTTCCATTTCGGGTTTTCCGCTTTTTATTTTATTTATTTATTTTATTTTTTTTTTTATTTTATTTTTTATTTTTTAACCTTTATTCTATTTTTGTATTTACGCGTCGCAAATAAATGTTGAAAATAATATAACCACGATGCGGGGAGGTGTACGGCCACATGGGGTTAAGGAACTTTAAGCAAGAGCTTTTAAAAAAATTTTTTTAGCTTTTCCCTTTTCGACTTTCCTCTATATATTTTTTTTTCTGAACATTTTTTTTTTTTTTGGCTGCCGCTGTCGCTTTGCCGCATGTATTTTACTTCTTGTCTGCATTTATCTGGTATTAGGAGCAAGAAAAATTATGTTTGCAGTTTGCCGAGAGCTGTGGGTAGCTGGCAATCGGGGGTATAATAAAAAGAAGCCGCAGCTTCAGCCAGCCAAACTTCCATACACACACACTCACACAGACACACACTCACTCACATACACTCACACTCACAGACACTCAACTCACACCGTCACACAGACACAGTGAATGCCTTCGCCCCTTTGAGCATGCCATCGACCCTGAATGAAAAATTATTCTCACTGCAGTTAAGTTTCAGTTTGGTTATTTTCTTTTCGTTTATTTCATTCTTTTTTTTCGGCTGCTGCAGTTTTCTGCTCCGCTTTTCTTTTACCCTTATCCATTTCCTTTTTCCATCTCTCCCCTCTCTCCTTTTCATCATCCCATTTCCCATTTGCCTTCGCATGTTTTTCGGTCTAGTGTCTCCCGTCGGCTGCTTTTAATTGGGAAGAATATGTTATACAGAATGTGGTTCAAGTGCGATGCTCAGACAGAAGTTTCGGTCTGTACTATGGAGTGGTGGGGAAGGGGAAATCCACTTGGTCAGTTAAATCCGCTTAAATCTGAGTCAAAAGATTTAAATAAACGAATTAATCAACGAAATTACATGTATAAATATCGGAGAAATTAAAATCTGCAAAGAGACATTCCAAAATTGAATACTACAAATAATTTCAATAATAACAATGAATATGCTAATGAGTATCAAATAAATATGGGTTATTTCATAAAGGATAAGAGTAATAATAATAAAAATTTAAGTCATAACAATGAAAATAGTAATGAGACCAAAAATGAGACAACAAAGAAAATTTAGTAATAAATTCATTTGACTTTATGTGAATATCAAATATTCAATCGAAATAATAGCAATTGAGAAATACTTGAAAACATTACAAAGAATGCAACTTTTAGACAATAATTTGAATTTTTGTTGGTTATTTTTGTTCTTTTAATTTGTAGCCGAATTTAAGCCATACGCTCCACCTATTTTGGAGCATTTCTTAAAGGCCTTCATTATTATTTCGAGTTCGTTGTATTGAGATACATTTAAAACTATTCACAGTCCGTAGATGTGAACATAAAAGTAAACGTGTGAACGTGGATGGAGACATAAACGTAAATGTATACGTAAACGTTTTGGATGTTCTTAAGAACGTGCATATAAATTTTGGCAAGGGTCCGTGCCGAAAAGGTGTCCATGTCTATGAGCTATTGAGGATGATGAGTCTGTTGCCCATAACTTCTTACTCGGCCGTTGAAACGAAATCTAAAATTCATTACGCATTTTATGCGACCTCGACAACAGCAACCAGAAGGTGCTATGGGCTATGGGCTGGCCAAGTGGATGCCAGAGATGGACACAACGCACAGCAGTGAGCGTTTGAGTTAGTAGAGGGGTGTCGAGGCGATGCCGGAACTCTAACTCGAACTCGAACTGGAAGTGGGAACTCGGAACTCGGAACATAGAACTTAAACTCGACACGTAACGACTCAGCGTAATGAGGCGCGTGCCTCGTCTTCCTGCGCCCGACTGAGCTGTGCCCAATGCCATTTATGTCCCAATGGAAGCACGCTCAGCGGGACGAAAGCAACGCCTTCGCCTTTGCCTTCATCGTCGTCGACGACGTCTTCATCTTTGTCAAACCCTCTGCCCCCAAACGTTTACCTAGCCTTAGCTACAGCTTCATATCTGAAGCGCTTGAGCAAACAGCCCAGCGAATGCTTACTTCTATGCTCTAGTGTCCATAGCATGCACATGCTCATGCCTCCATACGAACACCCACAATTTCATTCTTCATTCCATACTCATCTGGCTCAGCTATAGCTACAGATACAACTACAGCTACAGCTACAGCTAGAGCTTCAACTCTGCCACAGAGTAATGCTCGTCGTCGGCGTTGTCTTTGGGGAATAAGATGAATTACATGCTACTTCAGGCAGATGCCAGCTTAGAGCCCGACGCCGACTGCAGCGGGGCACTTGAGGCCCTGTAAAAACATGTAGATAAGATGTTACGTATACGCATGGAAAAAGGTACCAGAAACTAAATCCCCAAGCAAATAGTTTTGCTGCAAGCAACAAAGCAGCCAAGACATAGACAGAAACAGCCGCAACTAAATAGATAGAGATACATATATACACATAGATACTCTACACTCCTACAAATGGAGAGAGAGTGTGAGTGCCTGGTCTGAGGCAATAGTCGGAGCTATAGCTATAGCTGTAAGGGAAATCAACCGTACGGAAATCATGTCTACGCATCATTCTTTGTGCGCTATTACTTTAGTAGCATGGCACCCTCCAGCTCTGGCTCCCGGCTCCTGGCTTCTGGCTCGTGGCTCCTGGCTCCTGGCTCCTCTTGCTCTGGTTCCTGGTCCGTTCGCTTCAGTGCAGGCCGCGTCCATGGCTTGGCTGTTTCTTTCGTTTTTTGTAAGCGTCGTTGTTTTTTTTTTTTTTTCGCAATTTTTGTATTGTATTTCGTTTGCCGCACTTGTGTGAATTTGCGTGGCTGTGTGGAAATGTGTGATAAGCAGTTTCCGCTTGGGAATAGACCAACAAAAAGCCTCAACTGAACATTGTAGTAGTAGCACTAAAAGTAGTAGAAGTAGGAGTAGAACTAGAGGTAATAGCAGCACCAGTAGTAGTAGTAGAAGAAGTAGTAGTAGACGTTGTAGTAGAAGTAGTAGTAGTAGAGGTAGTAGTGGTAGTAGTAGTGGTAATAGTGATAGTAGTGGTAGTAGTAGTAGTATAAGTGATAGTAGTGGTAGTAGAAGCAGTAGTAGTAGCAATTCTTGGACTAGGCCTCCATTTTTTCTGCTCTTCTATTCCATTTCATTCGTTCTGTTTTCTTTTCCCTCCATTCTTTTTTATACTGGCAGGCCATTTTCCTTTTCATTGGCGTCGAACTGGCGTATCGTGTGCACAATACACTATATATACTATGCCATAATATAGCGTGTGTGTAGTGTAATAGTAGTTGGGGTATTCCGCCGCCAGCAAAATCGGGAGCCAAATACAAAATATATATGTATTTATGTATATATGTATACAGTTAACCAACGGCAAAAGGAAGCTGTGGCCACTAATGCAAATATAATGGCAAATGTTTCGGAAATATTTCATAGATAAAATTGATAAAGGCTATGGCTACTATACCAACAAGCAAGTTCTTTCCTCTACATATATACATACATCCATGCACGCATCCTTCACTATACATATTCATTTCGATTCTCATACTTTGTCCGTCTGTCTGTACGTCTGTCAGTCCTGTCCGTTTGTCCTTTACATTCCGTTGCCATTGTGCAAAGCAAATCGGAACGGAAAACTATTTGCTGGCATTTGTAGCCCTTGCACCAAAGCGTGCACAGTCATAAAGAACAAAAGGAAATCTACTTCTGTGCTAACTCTATCTATATGTATATATATATATATGCACAAATACATACACATACATTTTTATATATATATTTATATGTATGTATGTATGTATGTATGTTTGTATATACATGCATAGAAATATCATAAACCATCATCTACTCGCCTCAAAAACTAATCGAAACAACTTTCAACATGTGCCTGCCGTAAAAGGAAGTTATTCCTTTTAAACCGCATACTAGTTTATAGAACTATTATCTAAATAATATTAAAAAATATATATTATTGTTCATTCAATTATTATAAATTTCTATTGAATTTATTTACACTTGGTATAGAGGGCAAAGAATTTTGTGGCAATTTGAAAAAGACGATCATACAATTTTAAAATATATTATTTTCGGCATTCAGATTTAGTCATATAGGGGCATAAATATGAGTGTAATAAGAACTTTTACCGAATATTATCATTCCTATTTTTTTTTTTTTTTTTTTTTTGCTCCTTCACATTCAATTTGTTTAGCTTTGCGCTATTTCCATTTGAGGATGAAGTATTATTAATCAGTTTTAGTTGACTACGATGCAAACGGGCTCATAAGGCATTTTATTTATTAGTTGAATGGCTTTCTGCCAAACACACACACACAGACTCACAGAGAGACAGACAGACAGAGAGACAGACAGAGAGACATAACTTAATATGTCTACATATCCTGGGTGTGTGAGTGTGAGTGTTTGTGAATGTACTGTGACGTTGTTTGATACACTCAGATGTTGGGTGAGTCCCTGATGCTCATTTGTTTATGTTTGTGCTTAGCCGAGCTTTCAGCTACTTAGTTATTTTTATTGCCCGACTTAAGTAATCGAAATAAATAAGCCAAAAATAGTATGAACTCATGGCCAAAGAAACGCCCGGATGTCTGATTCCCGATCTCGGATGCCTCATGCTGTCGCTTCAAGTTGAAGCCAAATGAAAACTTTAATAGAAAATTCCATTACAATTATCAACATTTTATTTAAGTCGAATAATTTGAAAGCTCCAGCAACAGCCACAATGCAAAAAAGTGTTAAGAGCTCAGCACCAGCTCTCTCTTTCAATCTCTTTCCCCCCTCTATCTCTCTCTCTCTCTCTCTCTCTCTCACTCTCTCTCTCGCATTTATATTTTCCTCTCCATTTCTGAAGTGGACGACGGACGGGGAGTCGCGTTGCGATGCGGCAAATGTATCATAAATTTTCATGTTGCCGTTGCTCTAAAAATACGAATTGCGATTTTCTATTGTATTTCGCGTGAAGAATGAACAGCAATGGCTGTCGAGCGATGACCGTGGAGCGAAGTGCGCGGCGTGTAGGGTAGAGAGCACTGGAGTAGTGGATACAACGGCATGAAACTGGCATAAAAACGCAAAGCCCAAGACAGAACCCGTTTGAAAACTGGAGTAGCAGCAACTACATTTGATGCTGCTGCTGAGCCAGCAATTTCTGTGTCCAGCTATAAAGCAGCAGCAACAGACGCAAAGCAGGAGCAGGGATGGGAGCAGGAGCAGCAGCAAGAGCTGGAGCTGGAACAAGAGCAGAGGCAGAAACAGGAGCGGTGGCAGCGTCAGAGTCAGGAAAAAAGCGAATGCAATACAATTTCATTTTATGCAAGAAGCAAGAACTGGACAGGAACTGGAGTGAAGAGAAAATAAGTCGTTGGCGGCATGTGAAACGAATGGCAGCACAGTGGAGGGGTGAGGCAATAGTGGGTGGTATAGTGGGGGGGTATGGGTGGGTGGGGGTGTGGAGATCAAGGGAACACAGGCAGCAACATCTTTATGGCGAAAAATTTTAAATTCCCATTAGAATTGCGCTCGGCTTTTCTGGGTTGAAGCTGTACAAGCAAGTACAACACTACCACTCCACTACAAAACCACCCCTGCACCACCCGGCACCAACGCCCCCACAGTGCACATTGGAGGTAAGTTGGCATGAGATGAAATGAAACCAAACGAAACCAAACCAAGGCAGCACCAGGAAAAATGAGGGCAGCATAGGGTAGAAACACTGGGTGAGTGGGTGAGTAGGGAAACATTGGAGTGGGACAGCATTGCAAAGGAACAGGAGGTGCTGATGTCTGTATGTCTGTCCGTCTGTCTGTTTGTCAGTAAGTAGGTAAGTGTATGTTACATACAGACATAAATAAATAAATAACAAGAAACTCGCAAAGGATATGAAAGCAATAAAAACATGAAATGCGCTCCTCAAATTAGACATACAAAAATGGCAGCAACAGCAACAGCAGCAACAGCAGCAGCAACAGCAGCAGCAACAGCAGCAACAGCAGCCAAGAGTCAGAAAGAAAGCATCAAATTAAAGACAAAGGCAACTGCAGAAAATGCCACAAACTGATAGCTATATATAAGTATATACATACATTTATATATGTATATATATATACATATCTATAATTCTATGTCTATATATGTAAATATATATATCAATGTATATATACACATATATGTTGCGTATTTATCTACGGTATATATATATACGCTACAGCTACCGACTTTGTGCACCCTTTGATATTGCGCATACGACGTGTGAATACTATGAATCGACATCACAGCGCCGTGCATAAGTAATTTGACATGAAAACACAGAAAACTGCAAATTGCGATTTAACTTCATTTCCCAAGCAAAGGAATTTTCAAACAAATTCACAAACATTTGTGGAATTTCTGTATCTATGGATTGTACATTTTGTCTTCTTTTTTAAAGCTTTAAAGATTTCTCTAAAATCTTTATATCAAATAAAAAATTTAATAAAATAAAATGCAAAAACCTATTGTAACATAATACATATTATCTGCTATAATATAAATCAAAAGAAAATACTAAAATAAATAAGAAGAAGCTATCTAATCGACATGCCAATGGTGGAAAATAAATGAAGCTGTCATTCGCCAAAACTAAGCTGAACTCATTACACACAAATTAAAACAAGAAATTTATATATATATATATATATATATATATATATTTGGGATTATTTTATGCTGCACTTGGTTTTGGAGCTGAAGAGCTAAAGAACTGAAGAGTTTCATGGCTGAATCGTTGGCGTTCATTTGTTATAATCCGTTGAATGAAATTTAAAAGCAATTTGCAATGCGAAGCATAAGAACCTTAGCTGCTACTAATTGAGTATCATGTTTGCTGCAAACCGTTCACAAGTGCATTACAAGTGGCTCCACTGTGCAGAGCTCAAGGCACTGTACCACTGCACCACTACAGCTCAAATGTGCAAGAAAAGTGCTCAGTGCTGGAGCTTAAAAGAAATGACTTCTCGTTCCGTTACGTTTCATTCAGTTTGAGGCTCCAACGGGGCCAACATGCATGGAGCACCCTCTGTTGCAGTAGCGGCTTTTGGCCACGATTGCATCTGATGCCATGACTACAGCTGCAGCTGCTCGTTTGAACTGCTTGTTCCACCTTTTCATTTTAACAGTTTTATGTGCTCTAACTCCCACTCTCTCTCGCTCTCTCTCGCTCTCTCTCGCTCTCTCTCTGGCTCTTTCTCAGCCAGTGGCTCCTAGTTTCCCACACTCCCAGCATGTTTTCTTTTCTTTTCATTCTTTCTATCTTCTTTTTTTTTGGGTGGAAACGAAGTTTAAGCGTGCTGATGCGGGTAATGGTAATGGCAGTCAGTCAGGCAGTCAGGCAGTCAGGCAGTCAGGCTGGCAAAGTCAGTTGCAGTGTAGATACATGTATGTGCGTGCATGATGAGTGCAACAGGAAGCTGCTGCTGTTGTTGCTGTTGTTGCTGATGTTGCTGCTGTGCCAGTGCGTAAGAAGCTGCAGCAATAGCAACAGCACAGGAATACTTCCTGCATCCCATGACAGGGACTCTGGTCGCAGGCGCTCGGCTCAGTTCAGTTCAGTTCAGTTCAGTTCAGTTCAGCTCAGCTCAGCGCACAGCAATTACAGAGAAAGCATTACTACTGCTCGCACTTTGGAGCTGCTAATG